>SNQN01000830.1:60586-119915 GCA_008642245.1 Bassia scoparia | reverse complement strand
ATATATATATATATATATATATATATATATATATATATATGCACTTTATTTAATCAGAATTGCAATGTTCAATTAATCAAAATTGCAAGAAAAATAGCTTTGAAATCTACTTTGACGTTTGTAAAAGGAATGAAATCTACTATATAAATTCTCATTGAATTCAATGAATAAAATGCAATTCCTAATATACTTAAGCAAGAACATAAAAACTAATTCAGATTATTGATGCAGGCCGCCGATATATGATTCGAACAAAAATTTTGGATCAAAGTTCACGTAACGCAGTGGAGCCTAAGATTGATGATCTTTACTTGTACATGGGCTGCAGTAAGTGTGGCCGCAAGGGGCCTGCTGAAAAAGGAAACTCTTTTGCTTGCAAGCACTGCAATGATGAAACAGTCTCAGTGCCGAGGTAAACTCACAGATGTCCAACGCTTAAGATCTAACTCTACTGCTTCTAAATGCATTAGTAACATAACCTCCATCAACCTCCCTAAACAGGGTGACCTTCAAGATCAAGGTCTCTGATGGAACAAAAACACAAGAGTTCACAGCTTTTACTCGTGAAGCGGAAACCTTAATTGGGATAACATGCGACCAGCTCCATGAACTCATTGTTTCTGTGAGTACACAACCTTCCTTTTACACATCTTCATCTATTTTGGTTAACATTATTATGAGTTGACATTTATACCGTCCAATAGGATGACACCGATGATCGAGCCGAGGTAATTGAGCGACTTGAAGACCTCGCTACAAAGGAGATATACTTGCAAATAGGACCCACGYCTTCTGTTGTCACAAATCGAATGTTGTCATAGGTCATACGTAGCATCTCATTCGAGTAGTCAGATTTAGTCATATCTATCCCTTTTGATGCTGCTCCCGAACAGCCTCTTATGAAATGTAATATTGGAAAAACTAATGGCGTTGCATTGCTAAACTCTTAAGATATGCATGTTCCATAGTTTCCATGTATTTTGGGTACTTAAGTAAACTAATATGTTCCATCATTTTCATGTATTTTGGGTACTTAAGTGAACTAATGCATTTGGTTTACTACTATGGTGTTACTAACTTAGGCCATCTATAATTAAAATAGAATGTTTGTGCTATATTTTAGTTGAGAAATTTATATTTAAAATAGCATGTTACGATTTCAATTAATGACAAATTAACATTTGCTAGGTTTTATTAATCAATATACACCAACGTTTAGCATACCGTCCGAGGCACCACGCACATCGCGTGCGGTGTAACGGCTAGTGTGTTATAAAGTTAACTAGAAATGATCCAAAATTAGACTAATTTCGAAAAGATCACAAAGAGAAAATTGTATAAATATTTTATACATCACGAACAATATTCAATTGCTGCATTTTTTAATTTTTTTTTTTGTTGCAAAAGTATAAAATCTTTTTTACTAAATGAAAATCAATACATAGAAATTAGAGACATAAACTTGAATGACATTTGACCACACCAAAAAAAAAACACTTAAAATAAAATAAAATTGTCTTTTCGATTTATCATTTCACCCTTTTTCAAAATTGTGATTAATGATAACCAATGATCGTATTTAAAGGTCTAGATTTTTCTGAATTACAGAATGTAGAGTTTCCTGGCAAATCCAAAGGATCCCAACACCATTGAACTGCTGCATTCTGCATAAGTCCTGCAATGGCATTCCCTGCAACACAATCAGTATAGTAACTGTATTCTCTTCAGCGTGGAACAATTTGCATTGTACAATAACGGTGGCAGCTAATCATCCAAAAAAATGTTCAATATCTCAGCGAATCTAGAAAGAAAAATTAAGTACATATATACAACAATCAAATGCTAAAATCAGCCTAATCAAAGATGTGGGCGAGAGGCTCAGTGAAAGCATTTGCGTCATGAACACCACTTAGCTTCTTTCACTTGAAATGGATGGATCTGCACTATGCATGCCTATATACTTATAGTACCCCTAAGTCATTCACATTCTATTAAGTAAGCCAACACCATTTAGAATTTCACAAGTAAATATCATTATTGAAGCAAGGGAGTACATACTTTGAACTTATGATCTTAAAGCCCCATTTCACAAATCAAAAGCTCGAGAATAATCTCACCAAAATTTTTCCTTCTTGCAAACTTGGATAAAGGAAGATATTTTATGAGGTTTGGATACTTCAATTGCAAACCATTTCTCTCTTACACAAAATACAACACCAATTCAATTTACATCACGAGGGTCACAAGACAAATTGTACTTGCAATTCATTTTTTAAGGGACTTCACAAGTGTCTTGTCCTTTGGTTTCACTCAAAAGATTCTATTACTAGATTTTGGGGGGTTTTCTTGATTAGGTTTCACAAGAACATGCGTAGGGAGGTAGGCCCTTAAAGGTATCAGTTTAAATGGCTTGGCCACGCTCACGACCAATATCCAGCGAATTTGACACATGGCAAGGTTCAGGGTGGTTTCTGGTGAAGACTGGAGCGCAGCAGATGGGGACGGCATAAAGAGAAAACAAGGGTGTTGAATGGCTTACCGCTTAATGTCATGAAACAATTTTTAACAGCAATGAAGTATATATGGTGTGAAGGAGCACTAAATAGAACACGCCGATACTGATGGCTGATGGGTACAACACTAGTTAACTTGAGCCAAGTGCTGGCGGCAGAGAGTTGTCTTCCTGCATAATGTTTCACGGGATAACTTAGAGAAAATAGTAAAAAAATAAAAATAAAAAAGTAATATGTAGATAGAAAACACTAAAACAAAACACATAGATACATGCATTTGAAGAGCTGCAGTATGACGACAGACCAGGGCAAAGTACAATTTTCAAGAGGATTCAAGATGATAGTATCAATAGTTCTTAAGTTTACATTGCAGTTAAAGCTGAAYAAAGTTTAACTAACCAGACTCTACAATGAATTTGCATTACTGCAAACATCAAAAAGAGAAGGAATGACTTGTAATTAGGTAATGTGGTAGCTTTGCTCTTATCTATAACAAGCTACTGAGATTTTTTCCCATATACCCCTGAGGTCAGGCCTATTAACTTATACACCCCTGTATTTTTGGAAATGCCACATCTACTCATGAGGTTAGACTTATTCCTTAACTTGCCCTTACTACTAAGGGATTGCTAACGGCGTTAGTTTTAGTAGGGTTTAGTTCCAAATTTTGAACTTAATTTTTCTCTCTTCCCTTGTTTGTCTTTGCTCCTTTATGAATACCAACCACTGTTCCACACCACCACCCACTACTCCTTCAAACCACCACCCTACGAACTGCCACATCGAACACGAACCACCATCGTACGAACTGCCCAGCAACCATGAACCATCACCGTACGAACTGCCCCACAACAAGCACAACAGCAACTATTACAACCAGAAATTCTTCATCTTCTTATTATCTCTTGCAAAACCTTAGCAACCCAAAACCCCGTTGAATTTTACCTTCAATAATCATCCTTTAACCCTAAATTAGTCCCCAATAATTCATCATTCAATTAGCTGTGTTAATGCACCTGATTTGGGTTCGAAAGCTATGATTGAAGAGACAAATTTGGTTTCCATAATGATTTGGGTTTGGGAATTGATGTGGGTTTACAAGTGGGTTTACAGGTGGTGTTTAGTGGTGATTTGGTGGGTTGCCATTAGTGGCGATTTGGTGGTGTTTTCTCTGGGCTTGTGGCGGTGTTTCGCTAGACTTGTGGTTCGCTGGGCTTGTTGGTGGTTGGCTTGGTGGCGGTGTGTGGTTGATGGTGGTTGATTTGTGGTGGTCTTTGGTGGTGATCATGGGGTGGGGAGAGGAGAGAGAAATAATTATAGGTTTTTTAAGTTAATTAAGGCTAATAAGTTAATTTTGGGTTGTTCATTAAGGCTAGAAAGGGTGAAACGGTATTGACTTTTTCGTTAGAGTAAGGACATTTAAGAGAATAAGTCTAATCTCATGGGTAGCTGTGACATTTCATCCTTTTTGGGCATATGGGAAAAATCTCCATATGGGTTAAGGGTATATGGGAAAAATCCCCAAGCTATTTATTCCCATATGTCCACGGAAAGTTCAATCAATAACCATGTAAGTACCCGCAAATAAACAACCATATCTTGTTGTGGTAAATGTCATACTAATGCAACCAAATTATTATAGTGTGCACATTATTGCAATTTCAAAACGTGTTGGTGGTAAATTATTGCAAGTTCTCATGGGATCCTCACCCTATATAACATGACATGTTACATTGAATGATTGCTTTGTCTTTTGTCCGGAAAGGCTCTGATCTTGTTCAAGACTAGTCGAACACACATAGTCAAGTGTTGAACATAAGCATCTGACTAGACTTATGTTTTACAACTACATATGTCATGTTCTACAAAAATGTTCTTACAGAAAGAATTAAGATATGGTCTCATCCCAGACAAATATCATGGCATTGTAGTGTCAAAATGACGACTTACATCAGGATGGACAATAATCTCCATGGAAGCATGGATATTGACATGCTAACACAGAAATATTTGTCCCCAACTCTCCACTTTCCATCAGAATGGGCATTAAGAAATATAATCGCATCACAATGATGCCTAGTCTCTTTAATCATATTTGAAATGAAACTAGAGTCCCATACCAAAAAAGAGGATCATGAATTAAAAATACTCAGGCTTTCACTTTCCAAAAGCTACAGTTAAAAGAGAGGAAAGAAAAGAGAAGCGAAGTAACATGAACCAATTTTCCAAGCAAAGTTTATCATCATAATGACCTTCTGACCACGAATTTGTGCACGAAATTTTGGTCGAGTGTTGAGGATACATAGGGGAACATATGTTTAAAATTTCAGCCTAAACGGAGTTGATTTGGTATGTGTTTTAATTCGACGAAAAATCTATTTTTTGGGGGCAACATGTCTAGTTTCTTGTCTTTGAATTCTTGCTAAGGTTTTCAGAAATTCATGTTCAATAAATTATGGAAAGTAACATTGTAGATCCAATTGGTTATGAATGTCTACAATTTATGGAACATGGGTAGCGGTTCGATTAGATAATTTTGATGGTTATACAAAACCGGATTTTAAAGTGGATTATGCTAAAATATTGGTGGGAAATTTTCAATTTCGTCGTGACCTAGAGGGTAAACCACATATAAGAAGATGGAGTAAATTGAAAGAAAACTATGGCATGCTTTTTTAATCCGGATGATTTGAGCAACACTTACGAGAGCAATTTGTTAAATCCCAAGAAGATATTGCTCAAATCCAAAAGGATTTCACTAAGATCAAAAACATGCTAGAGGAATTACGACAAATGATGTCACAAGAAAAGGAATTCCTACACATCACATTGATGAACAAATCTAAGATATTGCATGTGATGATAACGAAAGTGCCAAAGATGTGGATAAGGTTGAATCTTTAATTCTACAGTGATCTACAATTGAGTATTGATGCACACAATGAACATATCAATGGAAATCGATCAATCATAATAATTACACCATGGAAGAAAAGGTGGATCTACGAATTGACACTTATCAAATTCGAGTCTTTGAAAAATGGACAATCTTTTAAAAGACAAGCAAGAGGTTCTTTGGCTTATATCTGGAAGTTGTACTTCAAAGCTACAATCTTGCATTGATATCATTGTTGAAGCACATGTTCAAGAACCTATAATTCTACTTCATACTACTAAGGAGTGTCGCATATGGATGGTTGCATGGCTCGTACACCAAACTTGGGACAAGTTTTTTAAGAAGGGGAGATGATCTGGATACAGATTAGATCATTATTATTAGTTTATTTATTATTATTGTCGAATATTTGTAGGATTAATTATTTTATTTATTTTATTTAGCCGAATTAGTATAGATTAGATTAGTTTTGTTAGGATATTTGTTAGTTAGGATATTGGTTAGTTAGGAATTTTTCTGATTTGTTAGATAAATATCTAGATTCAGTTAGGGTTGTTTTAACTAGATATTATTAGGATATTTTAGGATATAATTAGTTAGGATAATTTCTGGATAAGATTTATATCTTTCCATAAATATCTTAGTTAGTTTTAGATATTATTGTGTATTATAAATAGGTTCGAATTCTTTAATGAAAGTTCAGTTTATTCTTTCGTCAAATATTTCTCTCTTGGTTATTCAAGAAAACCCTTGTGAATTCTGTGAATTATTTCTGTGAGTTCGCTTGATTAACTACATTGGTGCTATTCTTTGGGAAATATCCTTTGTTTGTGCTTATTTGTGAGAGTTAGGGATTTGTGAACAACTCGCTTATAAATCCACATCAGATCCCCTTTACAGTATATTGCTTGTAGTTCTTAATTTCAATTTATAAATGAGTCCCATGTAAGTTTAACATATTCCGAACCCACGTAAGTCCATGATCTACTGCTTCTTTTGTTCTTTACAGTATATTGCTTGTAGTTCTAATTTCAAATCATTAGGAAATGGGAGACATGAAGGGGAAAGAAACCTTATTATCATTAGATATATTGGGGTCGAAATAATACCTTATTGTAAGTAGTTATAAGAGACACGACAACAGTGATATCATCAAGCTTGCCACCAATATAGTGGAACCCAGCATCTTGTGCTGCAGTGGAGAAAGGAGTCTGGCGCTCTCTATCTTGAGCACGTTGCCTAGCCAAAGCTGCTATCTTCTGAGCTGTCATTTGGGGCCCTAAGCTTGCTCTTAGTGACTGGACCACTACTGCAGTCACTTCATTGCTATACAAGTTGTCAAACAATCCATCGGTTCCAGCAATAACAACATCACCAGGAGCAACAGGAACGGAGAAGACCTTAAAAAAAACATAAGCATTAAGCAAGTCTCAAATTCAGTCATTTCACTTCTTCCAATATAGCGGGCATAAATGTATCTCTATAACTATATATATTGAAGGACAACATGATTTATGAAAGGGAAATTCCCCGGTATGGCCATTTCACTCATATACCCCCGTGTTTTCCGAGTTACCTCATGTACCCCTAAAATCAAGTGTTTTGCCTTAGAGGCCCTTACTACAAACGGAATCACTAACACCGTTAGTTTTATAACTCTTTTCCTTCATCTTCTCCAACCTCCTTAATTATTTCATCACCAGGAACTCTACAATAACATTTTTTTTAATTATTTTATTTTTAACATCCTAACAAATTATTCCCAAAATCAAACCTTAATTAAACAATGATCTCAACATACCACCACAACACCCAACTCAACAACAAAACATAAACAATTCAATTTCCCACCATTTTTTATTTCGCTCCTCATTCTTTGTTGCTATTTTTGGTATGAAGGTGTAATCGAATAATTATTATCTAGCTTCAAGCTGATAAGACAAATAATCCGAATTATAATATGGAAAAATTGAAATGGATAAGACATGGCTATTAGACAACTTGTTGTGTTGATCTTATGCTGCTTTGCATCTTCAATGGCTATTAGACATGGCTTCGTCTTCACTAGGCACATACTCAATAAGCTTCTCTCTCTTTCCTTGTTTTTGGTAAGTGGTGTGTTTTTGTAAACAATTTTAATTTTTTTAAATTCTAACCAATCAAAATGTGACATGTGGCGAAGTTAACCTATTTAACAGGTTACTAATTTAGCAAAATCGGTCGTGACCCATTTTGAGCAGATTGGGTATAAAGTTGGGATTAATTAAAAATTTAGTTCACGTGGGATTATTATGGGAAGACCGCCAAAAAGTGGGATTATTTATTTTAATTTTTCCTTAAAATGAGGATTATTGTACAATATGTAACCTGAATATTTGCTAGTTGAATTTCTATCATTTGCAGTTGTATAAGTTCACATGAATATATGATGATTATTACAAGTATTCAAGTAGTGATAGCCCTGCAAACTTCGAACAACCTAAATCTCAAATCACCCAAACCCCCAAACCAGTTTTCAAATTGAACCCCCAAAATTCCCAATCCAGATTTCGAATTCAACCCCTCAAATTTCCAACCCAAAAATCGRCCATTTTTGCTCGAATTTGCTTGAAGAACAAGAAAATGTTTGCAAAGAAAAACCCAAAAAAACCAAGAAATCAAATTTTCAAAGAAAAACCCACGAAAAAAAAAAAGAAAAAAAAAGAAATGGAATAACCATGAAATTTGATTATTTTTGTGTGTGTGTGAAAATTGTCAATAAATAAGATGAAAAAGAGGAGAGAGAGAGAGACAGAGAGGATGTCCTTATTGATTGTGTGATTATGGTGGTTCCATTATTGTTATATTCAAAGGAAGTATGAAGATGAACAGAGGAGAGAGAAGGAAAGGAAAGGGGGAGAAGAAGAGAAGAAAAAGAGTTATTAAATTAACGGTGTTAGTGATTCTATTAATAGTAAGGGCATCTCTGTTAAAACACCTTATTTCAGGATTACATGAGGCAGCTCGAAAAACACGGAGTATATGGTCATATCAAAGGGGTATATGGGGAAATTTCCCTTTATGAAAATACTAAACAAATGTATACGATAAGAATTTGGATTAATCTTGAAAATTGTGAAAAAAAATAGTAGTGGTACAAAGCAACACGAAAGCAAGCATTAGTAGTACAAAGCACAGAGAACAGCAGCAACAATGTCGCTGCATTAGAGAATCGAGTACTGGGACGTGAGGGTGATTGGGGCTATGTACAGCAGCAAGGTCATGCAAAAAGCATAATAAAATTAGGATTAGATTAACTGATTAAGTGTCTTGTTGGGTGCAGAACAATGGCAACAACATAATAACTGAGACTAAGATGTGAAGAAAGAATATTAATGCTAGGAATTAAATGCAGTTGAGTCCAATTGACCTTTGTCCACCTACATGGAGATAATTCAATAGAGAACAACAAGAGTAATAAGAGTATGCAAGCACTGCTCAGAGGAGTGTCTTTTGAAAAAATTCTCTCTCAACACTACAAAACTTTTGTCGCTATTGATGGCTCTTAGAGCCTGAATTCAAAACCCCATGTCACTTAACTTCAATGGATTCAAGCACTACAATAAATTGGTGTCTTGAAAATTTTCTCCCCCAACACTACACAACAAACAAAGGGGTTCCTTATCTATGGACCTTACAGTATGAATTCAAAATCCAAAGGTAACATAACAAGATAACATGTATCCGCAAACTCTAGTTCAATGTCCAAAGTCATAAAATAGCTACATGCCTACACGAGTTTTATGGTGCTATGCTCTCCAAATAGATAGTCTTTWATTACAATCAAGCCATTAGTATTCTCTCCCCAAACCTTTTTTATCTTGAAAATAAGTATAAATGTGAAACCAGCACAGATTTTCAATAGCACAAAAAGCAACAAAACAATTTTACGTTATTTGTCTTATGCGATGAGAAGCAAAACAATTTTAGCACACCTGACCAGAACCAGGTAAGTCACCAGCATCGCCACTTTCTAGCTGGAAAGTGAAATTAAAATCATGCTGCTGAACCGGAGATTGGAATACTATGCAACCATCCCTCACTACTATAAATCCACTATCTCCAAGATTGATGGCATGGAGACCCTGCAAAAATCAAAAGGTTCAGCAAATATACACTCAATTCGGGAAAAAAAAAGGTAAGAAAAAACACTTGACATCAAACAACAAATATACACAAGATAAAAGTTGCACAGCTCAAAACAAATCTATTTATACATCTTGCTTCTAAATAATATAGAAACTGTCCCAAAGATCCAAAGAATTTCATATCAAGCTTAATCATTCATCACTTAAAAAAACAACGATTTCCATCTCACTTTTGATCAGGAAAGAAATTTTTTTTAGTCTTTTTCACTTCATGTACTTAGAAACTACAATGCCCATACTCTTCCTTTCACCTCAAATAAAAGGACAGTAATTAACTCTTTCCTTAAGACTCTAGGTTTAAAGACAAGTCTTTCCCTCGTATCCGACTCTAACCATCACAGACGGGATTAGAACACTGAGTTGAACATTGTTTTCTTATGTATTCCCCGTGTCTCGTCTATTTTACTTGGACTGTAAAAAACCTCTCACATTTTTAACCTCTCGTCTATTTTACGCATTTCAAGGTTGAGATTTAACAATGTAAACAAGCAAATTAATCAAAATAATTTTAATACAATTAAGTTATAATCTCATTCTTCATTTTATTAAGATTATTTTGAATAATTTGCTTGTTCACATTGTTTAATCTCAACCTCGAAATGCGTGAAATTTAGTTTGTTACAATTAAAACGATATGGAGGAAGTATTATTATTGCATTTTTTTCTTTATTATGGTATTCATACACCTATTCTCAAAGATTGCTTTATGAATTAATTTAATTAGTTTAATATGTTAGATTTAAGGCTCAAATTGTCCATTTTAAATTATTAACATATATAAATTAACAATACCATCAAACCGGATTTACCTACGCTGTGAAGCTCGGACTCGTCTTCCCCCCTGCCGTACCGGTGTCGACACGACACGACGCCGGTACCGGTGGACACTTCATTTTCGGTTCATCAGAATTCGAAGAGTTTTTTTTTTTAACTGTAATATTTTTTTTTGGCAGGGGACTCACGAAGAAGAAGATGAAGTTGGAAGAAAACCACTCAACTCCCAACATTAATAACTTTACATCTGTCAACTTGTAATCCATGTATTTTTTATTTTTTTTTTACTTTTTATTATGTAAAGACAGCTTTAATACACTTCCAGTACATGATGTTACAAATTTCAACTTTTTTATGTCAGGTTTGTATCACTTTATGCTTGTTAACTATTCATTATTTTTTTAAAATTAATTGAATAATTGAATGTGTTCACCGGTACTAGTAGCTGAGTTTATTATATTTTTCTTATTTAGTCTCCCAATGTTAAAGTTTTTACTTTCTAAGTTGTTTACTTAGTCTTCCAATGTTGTCAACTTGTCATATTTACTCCATATTATTCTCGTGTCCCCGAGTCCATATTTAACATTTGGACACTTTCAAAACGAGTCCACGTATCCTTAAAATTGAAAATTTAAAGGTCCGACACCTAGACACATACCCGAGTCCGACACCCATACCCGAGTCCGAGCATCCTAGGACCTAGGGGCTCCTGAATTTGTTCTGTGTTCCAAAAGAATTCCAAAATATGTCACACTGCACAAACATAAGATGGAACAATTTGCTACTCATCTCAAAAGGCATGGGAAGCTTTGTTTTGCATGTACTCGTAGTTTATTTTATTTTATTTGTAAACGGTACATATAATAAGTGTGAGTAGGGCGTACTAGCTTTTCTTTCATTTGAATGCTAGAGTGCGAAGACAATAGTGTAACATTTCAATAGTGCAGAAGAGGGATGATATTCATGACTTTGTTTCAATAGAAAATGACGAAAGAAAAGAAGAGGAGGGAAAAGGTGAAATCCATTTTGTCTCAAACTCTTCAATTTTTATGGTATGATGCTTATTGAAGGAGGAAAAAAAATGGATCAATCCCTTTCCCTTCGCCAACTCTATCCAAACAAGGGAGTTTCTCCCTCTTCTTTTGTCTTCCCTCCCTTTCCTTCCAATTCTTTTTATCCAAAAAAAGTGAAATTGTAGTGAAGTCCATCGACAAAAGAGATGTATTGATTATTTTGGGACAAATGAGAAAGGATCATCGACATCGTTGAATGAAGAGAGGAGTTAAAAAAAAGTGGTGACTTTCACCTTGAAAAAGAAAGGGGAAAGCTTAAAACCTCATTTTTTAGAGGTCTTCCCAAAATAGTCCCACCTTCATTTATTGATTCAAAAATATATAATAGAAAAAACATTATTATCAAAATTTTCAATAAATTTGAAGTGATTCTACTATTATTTTAATAATAATGGTTTGAATCACTTCAAATTACTCTTCCACAATTTACTAAAAATTATAACCATTAACCAAAAAATAAAAAAAAAAAAAAAAAAAAAAAAACAGAGTAGAGTTGAAGATCTTTGGAAGAGTTTATATTAAATACATCATTTATACAAAGTAGACAGTGACACAGCACAGTTAGCTGATACCTGATCAGTAAGGGCAATGATGCAGGCAGTGGAGGAACCTTGCACTTTTGTACTTGAGTGAGCTTTCTCCAGAACCCTAGCTAAATCAATGCTTCCTTTGGGCTCCTCTCTGACAGCAGTCACTGCATTAGACATAAGTTCTCGAGCATATTGCCCAGCATCAACACCGAACTCAGCCCAGCCACCAACACCATCTGCCACACCTATAGCTTGCTCTTCAGTACATATAAAATGAGCATCCTCCCCACCTGTTTCTTCTTTATCAGGATGTGGCATACAACAGGAACCTGAAAGCAGTTTCAAGGCTGTGCCTGAAGAAACAGTCCTGCATTACCACAGCTTTTAGTGTTAGATCTAACACAACTCCTTAACTTTAGCACTGAACAGGATACGAGGGGGGGAAATCTATCGAATTCTGAAAGATGCATTCAAGGCATCTTTATCGCTGTTCAAAACTCATAATTTTTACTTATACATTACTTGCTGATCATAAGTATCATTAAAACTGATGATCATAACAAATTAGAATCCATTCACTTTACTCTTCATAACCCACAAAATAGACAGCACTTGTTTTTAAAAAATGACATTATCTGAATAAGAACTAGGATATAAAACATGAAACATGTAAATTTTCCTCAAACTGCTAAATAAAGAAGAATTAGTATTTCAAGTTTAGAATAATCTAAAAGGGAAAGTAGCCACAGCTATCTAAGTTTAAAAAAACAAGTATTCCTGAAGGCAAACACGAAGATAACATAATGCTCTGGAAAATAAAACATAAAATCAAAGTCTTTGGAAAAAACTTCAATTAGCATAGCTACAAGAAATTTCAAAGAGTTTTAAGTTCCCCCCTTCAGATTTTTCAAAACTAATACAAAGTCCCCTATTATGCTTATCTAGCTTGAATCTTGATCAAAACTTCATGATAAGACACCTCCCCTTTTTGCGAAGATTTGAATTAGTGGAAAAAAAATTATTTCCTTATAAAGAGTTCTTTTTGGCTTAATATGGCATGCCCATATTTAAAAGTAAAATATATTACATATACTTATTACTCAATCTGTCCCATTAAGATTAAAACATTTTGATTTTGGATTTTTGGGAGTCAAACTTAATACTCTTTAAATGTAAATTCGTAATACTGCATAATTGAAAATATGGATATGTGAGGTTTTTTTTAATTCATCACGAGTCATGACATACACTACCAAATTATTAAATTCATATAATTTTCTCTAAATACATTGAAATTTAGAAAAAAACAAGGGTCTGTTCTTACAAAGGCAATATTGTAACTCTAGTACTCAACCCACTAAGGGTCTGTTGTTTTCAACTTATTAGACCTCATTGTATCTCATATAAACTTATCTGGAATTCGGTAAACTTATTTTCAGTGTTGTATGAGGCAAGGGAACTGACACGAACAAACAAACAAACAAATACAAAAAATTTAAAAAAATATAAAAAATAAAAAATCACACTAACCTGACTCGATCTGAACTTAAAAGAACTTATTAAAACTTATTTTTTTTAAAAAAAATGAAGAGTATGTACCCCTAACTCTTAAGTCTTACAATATTGGCAAAACAAAGTGATGCACCTTAAATTCAGAGGAAGAAATATTATAATAATTATTTCGAATGCAATCTAAAGTATCATAAATCTAGTATTTCTTGGATGATAAAAAAAAGATATTAAAATGTGCTCAAGTTGTTGACTAATGAGAAGGGCAAACTCATGTGACAATTAATGGGGAGTTCAGTATTAAATTGATCCATCACAAATTGCTTGAGTTCATCCAAAGGACAATCGCAGAAGAATCATATGCAATAACTTAGCCACTCCAAAGAGTTGGTTCATACCTTGGCTCATCTCTGGAGATGGCAATGGGTCTAGGACCCTAACTGAACCCACCCAGATCCTACACTAATTTAAGGGTATGGGTTTAATAAGTATCGGGTAAGGGTCTACTTTTTATTTACCCAGACCTATCCATACATGCTTCATACCCTGCCAATGGACCTATTCAATATAGTATTTATACTTTTCTTTTTTATACTTCCTCCGTTTCTGAATACTCGCTACACTTCAAAATTCACGGACTCCTAGGCAAAAAATTTAGAAAGAAAAAGATAGAGAGAAAGAATAAAGGGGACCCATGTGAGAGGAGAGAGATAAGAAAGTTTTGCTCAAAAAGGAAGTATAGCAAGTAATTTGAAACTTCCTTAAATAGAAAGTGTAGCGAGTAATTTGAAACGAAAGAAGTAATTAAAATGAAAATATATATTTAATATTTTAGAAAAATCTCAAAAAAAAAAGAAACAAACCTAATTCCTTACTCAACTATCAGTTACTCACTGACTTCTTAACTCCTAAGCCGCATCAATTAGTGTCTCTATCTTTCACAATACTATCAATCTCAAATACTCTCTTGCTCTATTGTGCATCGTGTGCTTCATGGATAACATACATTGCAATATTATATAGAATTATGTTTAAAAATTATATATACGTTCTAATATCTACATGAAAAAATTAGGGTATGGGTAGGGGTCTAGGCTTACCCTACCCATTACCATCTCTACTTATCTCCGATATAGTTTCAGAACTACTAATAAAAAAATAACTTTGGATGGCTCCTGTGACCCAAAGGTTGCTATGGTCTATATAAACCCCCCACCCCAACCTCCACATCGAGGGGGAAAAGGAAGCTTGTATAATATTTTTCAAAAAAAAAAAAAGAGTTTTTCACTAAATATGACAGCTTCCAAAGAGGAAAGTGTTGCGTTTGAAAAACTGAGGAAGCTGTAACTCCTCATACTTAGATCCCTCATACTAAGTTGCAATGTCCCTCATACTTAGTTCCCTCCCTCTTCACAGCCTCAAAATAAAATGTCGAAGACTGCGACACACCAAGTTCATACGTACAATAGCCATATCTCTAAACAAGTACAGACGTACTGGTCCAAAGGCAAAAGATAATTTCACAACTGCAATAAGCAAGCATACCCTTGAGATGATACCGTTGCATGTTCCAGCTTATTTTCCAGCAACGAAGAGTTGAAGATCTCATCAAGATCATGCCCTGTAGTATATGATGATGCTGACAAGTTGCCAAGTTCTTTGGAATCAGACCATGACCATAGAGATGGTTTGTAGCTTGACCTTATCGCGTTATAAAGAAAATACCCAAATATGGAAGCATGATTAGGCCATTCATGCTTCTTTAAGCTCATGCTAGCTGAAAAGCATTTGTAACTTTTACTACGATAAAGAATAGAGACATTATCTTTTGATGATGCACGAAAAGAACATCCAGAAATCAATTTATGAACAACGCAGTCCCCAATTGCAACTTTTGACGAGGAAACTACAACCATTGACAATTTCTGTTTTTCACTTAGAGAAGGAATATAAGTGGTATCAGAGAYAAAACGATCAATATGATAGCCACAACTCTGATATGTAGGTCCCGACACAGATGGGATTGAAAGAGCACGAGAAACAGCTGCAACAACAGATATATTCCTTCTGCTATAGACTAAAGAATCTATGGGACCAGCAATAATAGTGCCAGGCAGTAGAAAAATGTTGGGGTCAGTGAGAGCAGAAAATCGAATAGAGCCGAACAACTTAGTGTAGCCAAAAGCAAGTCTTGTCAGCCCACTTACAACTCCTGTTAGATCTTGGAGCACCAATCTAGCAATTTCTGTGTGGATTCCATAACATCTTGCGCTTCTAAACCATGAAATAGATGGCATGTTATCTTAAATGAAGTAATTCTCCTTCAGGCCCCCTTTTGAAGTAAGAGAATATAACAAAATAAAACATTATGAAGTTCTGTATCATGTTTAGCACATTTACAATCTGATGCCAGTCAAATGTTCATGCCTCCTATGTATGACAGCTTCAATGCAATTCCAATGATTCCAGCTCAAGCTTCTCCAATTACCTGTTTTGGTAAGTGGATCCTCTATTGAATATTGACTGACTCTGAAAAACAAAACCAACACAAATCAGAATAAAATTCTCCTTCTCAATTACAGAGTAGAAGTAAAAATGCTTTTGAAGAGATTCATAAAATACAGGCTTCTAAAAGATGAATTTACAATTTCTTAACCCAAATTCATCTTGTAACATGGATATTAAAAAATGAACTCATGATCCATTGCTACCATTATTCTACAATATCCAACAAAAGTGTTTTGTAAGGGTCCACAATGGCAAGGTACAAAGCCTTGTAGCTTTGTTTGCCACATCACTACTTTTAGCTACACCATTTTCAAGCTACAACTATCCAAAATGGCAAGCTACAACTACAAACATGTAGCTTTGTAACTTGAAATTGACCCAGATGCTATTTAATATTCAATACTCCCTCCGTTTTCTATTAGATGTTCCATACCCATTTGGCGCGGTGTTTAAGAGTTGATTGAGTTAGATAAAATAGTTGAGTAAATTAGATAAAATAGTTGAATAAGTTAGGTAAAAGAGTAAATGTGAGAATGAAATTTTTTTGGAAAAACTAATTTTGTGTAAATACATTTGTGAAATAATGAAGGTTGAATTTAGAAAAGAGTAATTAATTAATGTTAGAGTAAATAAAATAGGTAAAAGTAAAAAGTTTATTTTTAGATTGGTTAGGAACAACTAATTGAAAACATCCCAAAATGGAAACTGGAACTAAACAAAAACAGAGGGAGTAATTTTTTTGCATCAAGTCGATTTTTAAAACTTCTATTTAATGCCACAATGAAAAAAAAAAAGGAAAACAAAAATAATGGGGCCGAAAACCTTGTAGCTTTGTTGAGCTACAAGGTTTAGGCAAGCTACAACCTCATTTCCTCTACACCTGTTGAACTTATAGCTTGCAACATTAATGCAGCTACATCCTAGGTTATTTTTCTTCAAACAATGCTGCTAGGTTATGGATGCTCTAAGAAAGCTAGAAAATTTAGAAACCATTGAATTTTAATTATTTTTAGCACCTCTCTTTTCTTCACAAAACAAACAAGAAAAACTTTATAAAGTCCATTTTCTAGCATTATCAAAACAACATATGTTCAAATATAACCTATATAGTATGTTCCAACAAGTTTGAAATTACAATCATCAAATACTATACTTCCTCCATTTCTTTTAAGTGGAAACTTTGGGAGTGACTCGGACTCCTAGCAAAATTTTGTTGTGAGTGTGAAAGTGAAAGAGAGAGAAAGTGAGACACGTGAGAAGAGAGACATAGGATGAATCACAAACCATGACATAACAAGTTAACAACTACAAGACTTCGTACACAACCATTACTGTGACTAAAACTGCAATTGCAAATCTATCGTGTGCTTCCAATGGTCCTCTTCACCTATAAGTTCAGACGTTCAATAGTTTGAATTAGGTCAAATAAGGGTCAATTAGGTCTAAGAACATATGAAGGTTTATTAGAATTAGGTACATTAGTTCAGGACTATTCAAGTTAAAAGAGCACCTTGAGTACGACAAGAAGCATATTGAGTCAGTTTATCCGCTATGATGAGCACCCACTATTACTGGCATATCATTTTAGGCGACATGACAAATGACAATTCACAAGAGCAAATTCGCAAAACAATTAAATTTCAAGGGAACTAATCTTACTTTGTACATACAAACAACGAATTAAACAGCCCTAACAATTCAAGCCACTAGGTCATCTATCAAGCACAATAACAATTTATATTAACAGCAACACTAAGCCTGCAGAAAAACAAGCTACCTTCATGCATCTTCTTTATGCATTGTATGATCAAATAACCTACTAACTTGAATCCTAAACATAGGATAGTTGATAAAATAAAACAATGAATCAATGATTGCTACTCACCACAGACGCCATCACCCCAAAACTGCATGTCCCAACTTCCCTTGCAACCTTTTCCGACTCCCTCATTTCAGTCTAAAGCTCCTTGTTTAAGTCACTCACCCACCTCCCAAACGAATCCAAACTTCCCCTCCATAGCAATAACTTCCTATTCTTGTACATAAACAATTAAATAAAAAGTGGAATACCAACAATCCCACATTAATAGTAATACCATGCAACACCAACATATGCTGATTATAAACCAACTTTCGGCTCATGAATCGTCTCGTCTCATAAGCACCTCTAATCAAGTACCGAGCATATTCGCCAATTTTTTGGGGAAGTACCAAGTACCAACTTAATTTTTTTGTGAGGAAGTACCAAAGTAATTTTATGTTTTGTAATAAGGTACCAAATTAGTGAAACCATACAAAAAATTCTACAGTCCTTCCTATTCTTTTAAATGTTGAGAAAACAAGCAACTTTATTAAGCTAACAAATCAGAATTACAATACTCATCAGAAATTGCCATCCCACATAAAACTACACAAGCATTTATTTTCAAAAATTAGTAATAATTCGATGAAAGAAACCTAAGCATCCCAAAAAAAAAATCACTTTTCTATGAAAAAGCAACAATCTTTAAATTTGGCAAATCATTTCGCTAAATGATACAATAATTTTCAATTCAAGCCAATCGACAATATTTATGCAATTTCTAAGCTCAAAAATAACAATATCAAAGTTTTACGTTGATAAATATTCAAGTGGTATGGTTGTATGAATAAAATAGAAAATTGAACTGAAGAAAAAATAATAATTTGGGCAAAATTAATGAGATTAGAAAATCACCGAGTGCGTTTCTCTTCTCCTTCGTGAATACGACTGATTTTGAGTGTTGTTTCTGTTGATAACAAGAAAACTGAGGAAGATGATGATAATGGCGAACTGGCGATGATGGCAGTTTGGCAGTTGCGGGGTCACAGCGAATTCTGGAATTAACAGTTTTTCCACTTTGTTTACTTTGTATTTTTGTAAGTTTAGTAATACTGTTTGATTTTTGGTCTTTCAAAAATATATCCAACTTTGGATTATTTCAAAATAATCCGACTTTTGGGGTTATCTTTTAAAAATGAATCGGATGACTTCCAACTTAAACAATCATTAAAATTAGATTTCGATATTTTTGTCCCTTTTTTTAATTCAATGCCTACTAATCTCTCTCTCCTCTTTCTCACTCAACCATTTCCTCTTTCTCCCTCCCTCTCTTTTCTCTTTTCTTTTACTCGTGTATGGCCTGGTGGATCGAGTGCCGCTGGTGGGTTGTGAGGCAAGGGTAGTCGTGGGTGGGTGAGGTGGCTCGAGTGCCGCTGGTGGGTTGCACGTAGTGATGGCAACGGATCGGACTTGGAGCGGATTATGCATAATTCGACTCCGACCCTACATGAAGTCGTATTATAAATCAGCATCCGACTCCGACTCTGAGATCCGAATTCGAGAATCCGACTCTGACTCCGATCCGACTTGAATCCGAGTTTTTCTCCCTTATATATTTTTTTTTTAAAAAAAATTGTACTTGTAAGTGTGATTTTTGTTTTTTTCCTATTAATTTTCTTATATTTACCCTTTTTATATGAAATAAAGTTTTTGACTATACATTATACATAAGTAGCCTAATAAATATAAAAGTTAAATGATAATAATTGCATAAATGTCGAAGTCGGATTATATAGTCGGATTTTTTGAGATCCGACTCCGYCCCTCCTCCAACTCGGAGTCGGACTTTATTTATATCGGATTCGGAGCGGATTAGGGTCGGATTCGAATTGAATTGTCATCCATAGTTGCACGGCGGGGGTAGTCGTGGGTGGTAGTGGTTGGGGCATGGTTGGTCGTGGCTTGGTGGGTTGTGCTACAGGATGGTTGAGGGTGGCTAGGTCGTGAGGCCAAGGTTTGGTGGTTGTGGGTGACTAGGTCATGCGGGTTTGGTGGTTGTGGTTGGTGGTGGTGGTGGTGGTGATCGTGTGGCTGTGGTGGTGTGGTTGTGTGCTTGGTGGTGATGAGGGGTGGATGACGTGGGTGAGTTGGTGAGGTGGCATGTGGTGAAGCGGTGATGGGTTGGTGGCAAGTGGTTGTGGTGGTGGTGGTGGTGGGTAAGGGGTGGTAAGGTATGGTAATTAGTTTAGGTTTAATTCTAATTTAATTTTAGTTAATTTAGGTTTAATTTAAATACAACCAATGACAACACAACACGTGTCTCATTAACCTAATCAACAGGTCATCAATCGGTTAGGGTGCATTTTTTGAGGACATCTCCTAAAGTTTGGAGTATTTTGGAATAATTCAAAAGCCGGTTTATTTCTGGAAGACCGCTGAAAGGTGTGATTATTCCTTGGTTTTTTTATCTTCAAGACGCGCTTCCACGATATTATATGTAGCCCTTAGGGTTGAGCAATAATTCAGGGTACCCGATCCCGACCCCGGGCCCAGCTTGGAACCGACGGGTCTGGACTCGGAATCGATTCATCTGGATCCGGTTCTGGGTCAAAAAATGGATCCGATTTTAAACGGTTCCGAGGCCAGTTCCAAGAATTTAGGAATTGGTACCAATTGGTACCCGGTTGTTGGTTGTATATTGAAATTATAATTGGCCCAAATAATAAATACCCAAACTCCATACCCTAACATAACTCTAATAGAGCAATAAAGTACAGAGTACATTAATTCTCTTTCTGCATAGCCGCAACCTTTTTTTACTTTTTCTTTTTCGATTTCCTCTAATAGTACTCCATTACTTCTCTAAATCTAGAGTTGCACCGTATGCAATTCCATGGCAAAACCATAATCAATCTACCATTTTTCATCATCATTCAAATTTTTATCAATCAAAGTGTTGAATTTTAGAACTTTTTTTAAAAAAATTCTTCAATCTTTTGTATTTCCTTTTCATTTTACCAACAATATCATCCTTTTCTTCTATTTTTTCATTCTTTAATTGTATATTTGTGATTCATAATTTCTATGTGTTACCCCATTTTTAAGCAAGTTGCAGCTATGTAAAAGATGAATCGGGATCTGTCGGGTCAGGGACCGGTTCTAAAAATCTAAAAATTGGTTTCATCGATACCGGTTTTGGGTCTAGATCTTTGGAACAGGTCAAAATCAATACACCGACCGAATTAAAAATCGGTCAGTAAATGTTTTTTTTTAAATGAAAAAATTATTATTTTTTCCTTTTCTTTTCCTCTTTCTTCGACACTACCCTCACAAGTGTCACAACTCACAACCCTTATCCTTAACTCTCTCTCTCTCCTCACCCTTATCTCTAAACTCCCTCTCTCCTCACTCTCTCTCTTCACCCTTACTCCATCTCCCTCATTTCGCCACCACTGCTTCACGCCGCAGCCGCACCACGCCTCCACGACCGTCCACCAACCCACCACCGCCGTCCGATCTTCTTGAAGGTATTTTTTATTTATTTTTTGATTTTTTTTCTCCTGATTCTTATAGATCTCTTTTTTTGATTTCGTTTTTTTAATTTTAGATTTCATTCGTTTTTATTTTTGATTCAGTTTTTTTGTTCTTGATTTCGATTAAATTATTTTGGAAAAATTGTCCAAAACTACCTAGGTTACAACGTTTTTTGCGAGAAACTACCTAGGTTACAAAACCTGTGACAATACTATCTAAGTTAGCTAAAATTTTGTTGACCACTACCTTAAAATGTATTTCGACATTGACTTTGGTTTTCCGGTGACTTAAAGTCACGTGATATAATTTTTTCCCCTTTTGCTTCTTATTTCCCCAATTTGGCAATTTCCCTCCCATTAAATTAAACACACTTACACCATTTCAATTTTTTGGATTAATTTCCCCATTCATCTAATTACTCCATTTAATTCCATTCATCACCCAAAATTAGTTTTCCCTCAACACTCATCATTGACCCAAGACACCCAAATTCATGCTCCTTAATAACCCCTATATTGTTCAACCTCAAACTCGAATTATTGCAATACACATTCATCCAATTACTCCATCATCAATATAAGTAGTCAATGTACGGTGGGTGTGGGCAGTCATATTGCTTTGCAACGGTTGGAAGGGAGGTTAAGGGATTTGAATGAGGAAATCCGGGAAAAATTCCCGGGGTCAAAGGTAATTTGGAAGAGATTGGACGCTGATGGAAGATTGGAGATTTAGATATTTGCTAGAATTTGGTTCAGAAATATGAGTTGTAGGTGTAGTGATTTTCTGTTGTAGTGGTCTTAGTTTGTTTGTTTGTTCCTGTGTTTCCACTGTTTTGTACTTGCTGCCAAAAAAAAAATTACTCCATCATAATCTCTAACTCGAAATTGCGGCTGCTGCTGCTGTTTTTGTTGACAAAAGAAATTGAAATGTTGATGAGGAGTAGTGAAGAAGGAAGGAACGATATTGGAAATAGGAGAAGATCGATCGAGAAAACCCTTAGGAGTAAGAAATTGGGGTTTTGAGATTGAGTTGAGAAAGATAAAGGAGAATAGTGTTGTGGGATGGACATGTTGCTGAAATTGTTGTTGCATACATTGTTGTTGTTGTTGCTGATGTTTTTGAAGAAGATGAAGGCGGAATTCGCCGTCATTGTGGAGAGGTGGTTGGTTGTGGTTGTTGGGATGCCGCTGTCGTTCATCTTGGTGGTGAAATTGGGGTTTAAGAGGTGATTAGAGGAGATTGGGGAAATAATTTTGAGTTTTGAAGATTGGGGAAATAAGAAGTGTGTAATTTGAGATTATGATGGAGTGTATAATAGGAAGAGTGTAGTTAGAGGGGAAAATGGTGAAATAAGAAGCAAAAGGAAAAAAAATCGCTAACATGTGCCAATCACGTGACTTTTAATGGCCAGAAAACCAAAGTCAACGCCGAAATACATTTTAAGGTAGTGGTCAACAATGTTTTGGCTAACTTACGTAGTATTGTCATAGGTTTTCTAACCTAGGTAGTTTTGGACAATTTTTTCAATTATTTTTMATTTTGTTTTTTTTATTTAGAATTTCCTTTTGTTGTTTTTTTTCGAATTTCTTTTTTTTTCGATTCTCATTTTTCTTAGATTTTGCGTTTTTCACTTAGATCTAGCAATTTTCCTTTTTCTGTTTGATTTTTTTTTTTGGATTTTCGGTTTTTTATTTCTTTGATTTTATATTTTCAATCAAGTTCTGGGCATTTTATACTTAGATCTAGCAATTGTTTATTGCTTTACAAATTTAGAACTCCTTGATTTGAGTGGGTAATGCTTCAAACTCTTTTATTAAGTGCAATGCCGGCCATTTCTTTATTTACTCTTTCAAGTTCAAGTTTGTGATATTAGTAATAGTAGCTTTGTGTTGTTGTTATTGCAATAAATTTAGTTATTGAAATAATTTTCGTGATTTAAGCTTGTGATTTGAGGTTATGTTATAGTTTGTTGATTCATGGAAGTTAAATTAAGTTAATTTTGATGTTTACGATTCGTCCATTTGCTGTTTATCTCATAAAATCAAAATTTGAAGTTTTCTGACTGAATAATTGAAGTGAATGACTTTAAATTTGAGCTGAAATTTTGAATTAAAGACTTGAATTAGAAAATCTAATGTTTTGTGACTGAATATTTTMAATGAATGAACACCCTGTTGTGCCGGTGTCCGGGACGGGCCTGAAGTGTGCTTGGTTTAAGTATAATGAGTGAATTGATTTGGAGAATTTAAAGTTTTGCAAGTGTTTCATTTGAGTGAATTTCCCTATCCTGCCCTGGGTCAAGGATGGGCTTGAAGTGGAGGTGAAAGGGAAGGATACGGAAGTGCTTTCAGTTGTAGCACATTAAGTGAAAGAGAACATTGATGTTAGCTTTCTGAATGAGAAGTGGAGTAGTGGACTTATAGTGCTATGCAACGGAAGGATATCCCTTTGAGCTATTTATAGTTACGATTGATCATTGTCAAAATGACTGCCATGAAGCCCATGAGCATGTCTATCTTCTGAATTTTCGAAATGATTGTTGATTTGATGTTTCTTTTATCTATGGTGAAGTTAGGGCATGATGACCAGAATGATGGAAATTTTCATTAAGTTTATGCAAATTTCGATTTTTAAATCACTGCTATAATCTTTCTTATTAGCTATCATGGTCCTCTCATTTGTTATATAAAGCTTACTTTGCATCCATCACATATTAGAATGATTTATAATTTGGGTTAAGTTGCAGTTTGACCTAATTGTTTCTTCTATTTTACCATTTGATGCCCCTTTTGCCTTCATTTGGCAAATTGAGAATCTGCTTTTGAATCTATAAATTACTAGTCCTAGAAATAACGTCTGTCCATTGTGGTGGATAGTTTTTGGCTGAGTTGTCAAGAGGCTCAATTTCTAGCCCTAATTATCTTTAATGGTCCTATTATAAAGAGAAGCCTGTATCAGTGTCATTGTGTTTCTCTTATTTTATATATGTTCCTATGACAGATAGAAGGTTTCAAAAAATTTGCAGCCCAGCATGATGCATATCAAAGCATATGCTCTAAGATTGCTCCCTCTATCTTTGGCCATGATGATGTGAAGAAAGATGTGGCTAGCCTTTTGTTTGGTGGATCAAGAAAGGTGATATAATTATCTTGATAATGGTGTTATGTCTTTTTTCTGTATTCAATAAGGATATGCCAATTAACAAAYTCTAAATGTATGGGTGGCTCGACTATTATTTGTGGTTACAGATGTTGCCGGATGGTGTTAGGCTAAGAGGTGACATCAATGTGCTACTATTGGGAAATCCTTCTACTACCAAATCACAGGTACCTTTCTTTGTCTCTCGTGCTATGTTCTTACATGCTTGACCTATTCTCCCCCTTTTTTTCCTTCCTTTTTTTAGGTTTGCTTGACTTATACGGTTATACCTAGTGTTATTCAACACAATAAGTGTGTTAATTAGCTTAAAAAGCAAACATCAGTTTGTTGTATATTTTTTAAAAACTAACACCAGTCACATTTTCTGAATGAAGTTTTTGAAGTTTGTCGAGAAGACGGCACCTGTTGCTGTGTACACTTCGGGTAAAGGATCTTCAACTAGATCAGGCCAAATAAGGTATGTTTAATTTTGACAGTTTGATGATAATGTGGAAGTGTCTAATAAGCTGGTTTATGATGATGATCAATAAAATTTTATGTTGCATCAGTCTGCCACAGAACTTGTGAAGGAAATCGCGATGTTGGAGCTGGAAGTAATGCATTTGGAAGTATGCATTTGGAGAAGGAGCAGGAAGAGGTTCTTGGCTGCAGCATTCATCGCAGTCACTCTTCGTTATCTCGTCATTCAGCTTACACAAGTCAGTATTCTCCTTTAGTTGGAAAGGTTACTGATGCTGTCAACTCATACCATTCCCTTCCTTTGACTCTGTTAGAGGTAAATAAACTTCTTGTTGGGCCCATTTTCATGGCCCACGTCCGAGGTACATGCCCCAAGTATTCTGCGCATATTTGAGCAAGTAGGCCAGGCCCAGACACACGGGTAATTACCGAAGGATAGTCAACACGAGAATCTTAGTCAGCATACGATATCTTGGCGATCAAGGCACCAACTCGTCCAACGGCCAAAAGTCCAATAACTGCTCCTATTCTTCAGGCACGAACATAGTGGCGGTTAGCTAGGGTAAACGGGTCGATCATGCTAGTATAAATAAAGAGATTCATCTACTTTGTAACACACAATTTACTGAAATCATATTCTTATTGTACGAGTGAATTATAGCAATATTAATCCCCTTTGATTGAATCGCCCACTTGATAATTATTTGATCTAGTTATCTAAATTTTGCTCGAACAATTTGGCGCCCACCTTGGGGCACTCAATCAAAATTTTTTGTTTTGTCCGTCCGCCGTCGACATGTCGGGTGAGATCAACCTCACCCCGGAAGAACTTAGAAAAGAAATGGAGGTACGCGATCGAGAAGCCGCCGAGCAGATCCGTGCCATGAAAGAGCAGGTCGAGCTCATCCGACGAGAGAACGATGCACTCCGTTCTCAAGTCTCCTCCGCCGTCTCCCTTGTCGGCCTTTCGGATCCGTCGAGGCGACGAGTCCCGCAAGAAACGGTTACCCGACTCTACTTCAATAACGTGGAGGTTACCCCTACGAATGCACAGACTTCCATCCCTGAACCAGAAATCGTCCTGGAACTGTTCCCAGGAGGACGCCCCGCTGCGACGCCATCTCAGACGGTTCGAGCCGCGTCGTCCGGTGGAAGATCCGCCCCAGTCGACCCTCAGAACTGGGGCATGCCGAGGCGAACTTCGTCTCAATCTGCTGTTCCGGTCAGTGCTGTGCCCGCGTCCGTGACTCTATCGTTAGATGGTCGACCTCCGGTCCCGCCAGTTAGCCATGAGAGGACGAGCAGAGCCCCAAGAAGTCGCCCGTCAACTCAGTTGAACGCGCCGTTCACGCCCGTCCAGCCTGCAAGGATGATCCCCGAGCCTAGTTTCCGTCAGTGCGACGGATCATCTGGAAGTCGACATGCCGCTCCGACCGAGCCCTACTGTTGGGGAATGTCTGGGTCCGTTGGAGGCTTTGTCCCTTTCTACCTTTCACATCAGACGCCTCAGGTAACATACTCTAACCCTTTGTTTTCGACTGACATGTCTACTCTTAGTCCAGGTCGAGAGCAGGTACCGTCCATGACCATGGAGATGTTCGCGTCGATGCAAAGGCAATTTCAGCAGATAGCCAGGATCCCGGGTGCTCCCCCGCCTATGGAAAAGGCTGCCCTGGAGAGCTATGCGGACACACCGTTCGCCCCTCATATTGCACGCGTCGAGGTCCCCAAGAAGTGTTCCGTCCCATCCATGAAGATGTATGATGGAACGACGGACCCTACCGAGCACGTTAACCAGTACAAGCAACGGATGATGATGGCCCCGATCCCGATGGGGATCCAAGAAGCCTGCCTGTGTAAAGGTTTCGGAGGAACACTATCCAGAGCCGCCCTGTCATGGTTCATCAACATTCCCAATGGTAAGACAGCTTCCTTTGCAGATTTGGTCGACATGTTCAACACTCAATTTGCGAGCAGTCGGAAGCTTGCGAAGCAGTCCGGTGATCTGTACCGAATCTATCAGAAGCCGGGAGAATCTTTGAAATCTTATCTTGAGAGGTTCAGAAAGGAGAAGACCGAGATCATCTCGCCCGACGTCCCCACCGTCGTTGAGGCATTCAGACGAGGTTTGCCCACCGATTCCGAGCTATACAAGGAGTTGACCAYGTATCGTCATGCCACATTCGAAGACGCTCAATCTAAGGCTTTGGCCTATATTCGGCTTGAAGAAGATATGGAAGCCAATAGGCGAGAAACCGATCAGTTGAAGCGGACGTATCCGCAGAGACCTAGAGACGTCAGGCCCAAGCAATACCCGAGAGATGTCGAGCCATCGCGCACTAATGCTGTCAGCTGGACAGATGATCCTGATCTCCCACCGAAGATAAGCGCGTACTCATTTTCCATCTCCACTGAAGATCTGGTCGACCGACTGGACAAGTTGGGCAATAAGGTACGCTYGCCAAGGAAGTCCGACAAGCCCGATCATAAGAAAGATCCGAGTAAGTGGTGCGAATTCCATCAGGATATTGGGCACACGACGGAAGACTGCATAGCCCTCAAGAAAGAGGTAGCTTATCTATTGCGGAACGGGTACTTTAAAGATATCATGACCGAGAAGACGAAAGCCATGCTCGAATCTCCTCCTCAGCCCCGTCAGGAGCCGCCTAGATCACCGACGCCATCCAAGGTAGTAAATTRCATTAACGGTGGTTCAGATGTATGTGGTTTGTCTTTCTCTGCAGCCAAGCGACATGCAAAGGAATCGAAGGAAGCAGGTGGACGCCCGTCTGCCCCGAAGACTAATGACGAGTCATGGAAGAGGCAACCGATTATCTTTGACGACTCGGAAATCGATGACGCAGAAGAGCAACATGACAGTCTGGTCGTGTCCCTAATGGTGAATAACATTGAAATCCGCAGGGTACTCATCGACTATGGAAGTAGTGCTAATATCATAACCCTGAGGACTTTGGTCGAAATGGGAATGAGCCAAGACGACGTCACTAGCAAGATGACAACCCTTGTCGGGTTCAACGGAGAGTCTAGGCAGACGGTCGGGATAATCTACTTGTCCGTCTACGCCAAAGGCGTCAACACACAGGTAAAATTTGACGTTGTTCATGAATTATCTGCTTATAACATGATCTTAGGTACTCCCTGGATCCACAAGATGCGAGCCGTGCCATCCACGCTCCATCAGACAATCAAGTTTCCCACGAAATGGGGGGTCCGAGAGATCAAKGGTGACCAGAGAAAGGCGAAAGAATGCTACATGGAGTCGCTTAGGCCCCGAAAAGCTAATCCGATCGAGAAAGCCTAGCAACTACAAACGGGACAGGGAAGCGAACAGGTGTCCAACGATATGAAGCAGAAGACGTCGCCCCTGATCCCTCTCAACCAGGTAAGACGGTCAAGATAGGCACATGTCTGACCGACGAGGTACGCACCAACTTAATAGCCTTTCTCAAAGAACAATTTGGATTGCTTTGCTTGGAGTCCGAGGACATGGTTGCGGATTAGCCCAAAGGTCCATAACCCACCGACACAATAACGTCAACCCAAGTTTCAAAACCTGTCAAACAAAAACGCCCGTTAAATTCGCTCCAGAAAAGAAATAAATCATAAACGAAGAAGTTTCAAAACTAACTCGAAACGGGTTAAATTAGATAATCAGTTATCCAGACGCGTTGTCTAATGTATCGTGTCAAAAAGAAAAACGGAAATGGAGAGTATGTATAGACTTCGAACGGACCTAAATAAAGCTTGCCTAAAAGACCCTTTCCCAACCACACATAGACGTCTCATGGTCGACGCCACAGCCGACATGAACCACTGTCCCATTATGGACGCCTTTAGTGCGTATAACCAGATACAAACTGACCCTAGGGACCAGGAAAAGACTGCCTTCTAACTGACAGGGGATATTACTGTTACCAAGTGCATACCATCGACTTAAAAACGCTAAGAGCCACATACCAAAGACTAGTCAATATGATGTTTAAAGACTTTAATAGGAGTCACGATGGAAGTCTATATAGATGAACATGCTTGTCAAGTCAAAAAAGTCAAAGACCATGTTATCATCTCAGCCAGTCTTTCGACGTCCTAGAAAGCTACAATATGAAACTCACCCAACCAAGTCACTTTCGCGAGTCTCATCCGGAAGATTCTAGGATACCTTGTCACCTGAAAGAGGCATAGAGGCTAGTCCAGAACAAGTCAAAGCCATCGTCGACCTAGAATCCCCCTAAGATGGTCACAAGACATCACAAAAACTGTCCGGTCGCCAGTGGCCGCACTTAATCTTTTATTCAAAATCTCTGACAAGTGCAGGTTGTTCTACGATCGCTGAACGAAAAATCAGAAGTTCGAGTGGACAGAAAACATGAAGAGCCCTTGCCGAGTTGAAAGAATACCGCTCGACCCACACTGCTCTCCAAAGCAAAGACGGAGAAACACTCCAGCATATACCTCGCCGTCTCGTGAGCACGCGGGAAGTTCAGTGCTGACGAGAGAAGAAGATGACGCCAATTGCCCGTCTACTACAATGTTCAGCAAATCCCTACGGACGGAAGGCAGGACTCACTACTCGAAAAGCTTGTCTTCTCACTCGTAATGTCTTCCATAAAACTCAGACCCTACTTTGAATCGCATGTTATATCTGTCCAAACTAACTTTCCCATGAAAGCAATCATGAGGAGACCCGAACTTTCAGGACGAATGACCAAATGGATGGTCCAGCTGGGGGAATACGACATAAAGTACGAGCCAAGGACGGCAATCAAATCACAGYCTCTGGCCGACTTCGTCGCAGACTTCAGCCCGTCCCTAATGCCCGAAGCCGAGAAAGAAATTCTCCACATCCATGCCTTGGCATCCTGCGATGACGAGTGGATCTTACTAGTTGATGGATCGTCCAACATGAAGGGATCAGGGCTAGGGATCATATTGAAATCACCACAAGGAGATACCACTATCCTAGCCGTACACTGCGAGTTTAAAGCGACGAACAACGAGACAAAGTACGAAGCACTTATATTCGGAATGACTGTCGCCAAGGACCTCGGAGTGAAGCGACTAAGCGTCAAAAGCGATTCCCTCCTGATCGTCAACCAAGTGAACGGCTCATACGCAGCGAAAGACTCTAAGATGACAGCCTACCTGGATGTCGCAAAAACCCTGTCCATGTCATTCGACACCTTCTCGATCGAACAAATCCCAAGAGACTTGAACATGGAAGCCGACGCACTCGCGAACCCGGGATCGTGTTTCCAACCAAAGGGACAATCGGAAGTACCACTGATCCACCTCATGGAACCAGCAATCAACAAAACGGAAGAAGCATAAAAAAGGTCAGTATACTCGGTTGACGACGACACCAGCTGGAGAAAACCATACATCGACTGGCTAAGAAACGACAAAGAGCCCGCCGACAGAAAGGAGGCCAGAAAGTTCAAAATGAAAGCATCCAGGTTCATCCTAATCGACGACGTCCTATTCAGAAAATCAGTGGCAGGACCATATCTTAGATGTCTCGACAAGGACGAAGCAGAGTTAACATTAAGAAGCTTACATGAAGGTGAATATGGCAACCACACGGGAGGGCGCAGCCTGGCCAACAAAGCACTCAGAATGGGATACTTCTGGCCAACCATGAGGCAAGACGCATCAGACTACGCAAAGAAATGCAAGCAGTGCCAAAAGCAKGCGCCACTTAAACATCAACCAAGCGAGCAGCTGCACCCAATACTTTCTCCATGGCCGTTCATGAAATGGGGTATGGACATCGTCGGACCGCTCCCAGCCGCATCAGGGCAAAGAGTGTTCATGCTAGCAATGACYGACTACTTCTCGAAATGGGTCGAGGCAGAAGCATTCCGACATGTCACAGATAWACAGGTAATTTCTTTCATCAAYWGAAACATATTGACGAGGTTCGGGATACCAGCAGAAATTGTATGCGACAACGYATCGCAATTCATAAGKAAACCCACAAGACAGTTCTGCGCGAAATGGAACATAACCCTGGAAACGTCGACCCCCAGATATCCACAATGCAACGGACAAGCAGAATCTAGCAACAAGATCATAATCAACAACCTAAAAAAGAGATGCGAACAAGCAGCAGGCGCATGGGCAGACGAGTTGCCATACATTCTTTGGGCGGATAGGACAACCCCCCAAACGTTAACCGGGCACACTCCGTACTCACTCATCTTCGGCACGGAAGCCGTCATTCCAACCGAGGTCGAATTACCCACCTCCAGATACGGACTCTTAAACCAGGACAGAAACCAGGTCGAGATGACCCACGATCTAGACACTATCGACGAGCTAAGAGATAAAGCCAAGATCAGGTTAGAGGCCTACCAGCAAAGCGTCGCTAGAGCATACAACAAGAACGTCCGAGTAAGAGCTTTCAAAATCAACGATTGGGTTCTACGACGCACCTTCGGGACAGCAAAGCAGGGAAAATTCAGCCCAAATTGGGAAGGGCCATATCGAATCGTCAAGATCGTAGGTCAGGGGGCATATCGACTAGAGGACACAGCAGGCAAGCCAGTCCCAAGGTCGTGGAACGTCCACAACCCCAAAATCTACCACTTTTGAAAAATTCCCAAAAACAACAAGATACACGTACAACAGATGAAAGAACAACAGTCGACAGGTAACACCATCCGTCCCAATTTCAATTAAGTTTCACATAGAATCATTACTGACTTGAGCGTCGGAGGGCCTTTGGAAAAAAAGCCAAAGGCCAGTCCTAACCCATGTTTTGCAGATCAAGGACAAATCCCCCTCCACTCGAGCCACGCACGGCAAGCAGAACAAAGAAGACAGTCCAAGACCGAGCATAAACCAAGAAGCAGGGACCACATGCTAAAATCAACGAGTATCATCCCGACGACCAGAACCTAGACAAGTCGACACTAACTCGTTAGGATCTAGTGGTCCCATCCGACCAACACAACTCAATGAAGATAACAAAGATGCCCCACTCACTCTCTGGTACTCGCCAATCCAAGCCTTGTTGATTCTGATCTTTATTAAGTATGTTATTTGTAAAACGCTTTCAGATGTACTAACGCATTACTATCAATAAAAATTTAATTGTTTTATCTACAACTTTCACTTACTTCTTACCGAATACAAACACGACTCAAAGGTGGCCACATCTATGCCACAATTGGACGGGGATGTAACTTATACAAGTCCATCCTCACCCAAACACTCAAGCTTGGCCAAGACAACAGTCACAACGGTTAATGCACGCAACAACAAGTACACATACACAATCAACACAAACAAATACAACGGACGAACATAAGCATCGTATATATAACAAAGCACCGATAGCATCCTTCCCAAAAGCGGTACAGAAAGTGCAGCCAAATACAAACCTTTAAAATCCAAAAGCTACCATAGTTATAGTCAAAATAAAACCCCCATCAAAAGGAAAACACCCAATAAACCCATTACAACGTCCAGAAAACATACAAAGAAACCTAAAACCTCCTAGGTCTTTTTGCTGACATTCGCCACCTTCCCRGAAGCCTTGCCCTTGTCAGTCACCACTTCAGATATCACCTCAGTCGAAACGACGAGTGACTCCAAGTCTACCCCATCATCGATKCCAGGAGGAGACGTGTTGCCATACCTCTCGTCYAACATTGAGCTCTCCTTCGCCACGTCCCAAGCAGCTGATCTCCCCTCCTTGAACTCRCTTATAGTGTCAGAARGAGTCTTCAAAGCATAATAAGCACDTGAGACCAGAGCCTCATTCTTCTTCCTCTCGGCATACTCCCTCAGACGCTCTTGACTTTCCTGAAGCTGGTGGATGACGTCCTCACATCGAACCAATTTCTCCTTCAAGTTGCCTTRTGACTCTTTAAGAGTGGCCACCTGCTTCTCGAAATACATCAGTTGCTCCTTGGCCATCAGCAAATGTTGAACATTCTGAAAAGCAAAGACCGACAAGTCAAAACGACGACTGTAGCCACGACGGACCAAAAACCAAGGAGAAAAAAGGAACTTACCGAGAAGGACGAAACTGCAGCCTCAGTGAGCAAGTCGATAGTAGAAAACTTCTTCAGATGCTCCCTAGCAGCCGGGAGAAGAAGGCGACCAACGCCAGATTTGATGGACTTCAGACCACCCTCGTAGTTACAGAAAGTCGCCGGTAAAGTTAGTTGGACCCGCGCATTGTCATCGACAGGAGGCGTCGACGAAACAGGTAGTCCCCCCTTCTGAACATCGGACGCCTTGGAGGCCGATACGGACGGATCAAGCTTCTGCTTCTTCGCCAGACTGTCGAGTTCCCGCCAAGAAGGAGCCTTAGCCGACTTGTTACCTGGACATAGCGCCGACGTGAGTTCACAATCCAGACATCTTATAATTGACGAGCAACAGGACAAAAGTTAACGGGTCAACGAGAAGACTTACCTTGTGACGCCTCGCTTGCCATCTCTCCCTCGTCAGCAATGTCTACAACCTCGGCGTCGAAATCAATGCGTCGGGGAGTCCCCCTTTCGCTTCTCCGTACTCGAGAAAGTGTGAGAGGTTTGACGTCCTCCTCCGTCTCTTCCTCCGACTCCGATACTTCAGTCTCGCCCAACTCCTCCAGACGCTGGTCCCTTAACACGAGAAACACTCGTTCGTCCGGGTCGATATCCTCCACCGCCTTCACACGAGCTTCAGATCCGGGGTCAACCTAAACAACCACACCTGCCACAGACAACATAAACAAAGAAGAAATAAAAAAAAGAGGTAAAAACACAAAACCAATGCACACAGAAACCAAACATGAAATGACCATCTTTAAAAACCAAACTCCTACCTCCACCCATCGTCAAATAAAAACGAGCCACAAATCTCCTAACTCCTCGTTTCCACAAAAGAAAACCTTTCGCCCACCCATCATTGCATTAATCTAACCAATTACTAAGGTTCGACTACCCTTCCTAGCATCAATGACCTCTCAGATCCAAACATCTTAACTCATAAACATAACCAATTCACTCAAATTAAACTCCAAGCACCCTTCTTATTCCCAACAAACTTTCTTGACCCAAGCAAATCTCGCAACATGAGGCATAAACAACGACAGAACCTGCAATGAGCCCAAAGATCCTGTAGTCCCAAGTAAACATGCCCTCTTGAAGGGAACTCATAAAAGCAAACCCAACAAAAGCCATCGATCTCTGCCTTCACCTGAGGAGGAGGCACACAACTGGCCCCTCAAAAACAACATTCTTCTTCACCTAGCAATTAGAGTCCTGGCAATGTTCGTTCTTAACTTCTAGCAAGTTTGGCTCTCCTTCTTTCAATCCTTAATCGTCTCCGATACGCATCACCCTACCACTCTCTTAACACCCTCTTACTATCGATCTAGGGAGGAGTGATAAACTGGGAAGAAACCCATGAAACAAAAAAAAGAAGAAGGATAATCTAACGAAGAAATGAACAGAAAGTGCAGAAAAGTACCTGAATGAAGAAATCGAAGCGCGATTGATAATAACCGTAAGTGAGTAAAGGGACATTATTGATTTTGACACTAGTAAAGAAAACAAACCTGAGCTCCACGTGTCACTCATTTGGATAACATATCTCATAATGCATAGTTCCTCTATAAGGTAAAATAAACTTCTGTTGGGGTGCCAGTTTCATGGCCACGTCGAGTACATCACATATTCTTGCATTATTTGAGCAGTGCGGTCAGGCATACAAACGGGTATATTACGAGGATGTCAACCGAAATCTTAGTCAGCATACTATATTGGCGATCAAGGCACCAACTCGCTCACGGCAAAAGCCAAATAACTGCTCCTCATCTAGCGACGACGTAGTGGGTTAGCTAGGGTAAACGGGTTATCATGCTATTAAAATAAAGTAATCTCTACTTTGTAAACACAATTACTGAAATCATATTCTTATTACGAGTGAATTATAGCAATATTATCCCTTTGATTAATCGCACTTGATAATTATTTATCATTATCTAATTTCCGAAACTCTTTTCATGTATATGTTATTATATCCTACGGAAGTGAAGTGATTTCGAACTCCTCGAACGCTTAAGTGATTTTACTTTATTCTAGAAGCTATATATACTATCAAATGCTATGTTGAGTATGTTCTAAATCGTCACATTTACGAAACTCCAGTAAAACAGGATTGTGTCTCACAGTGTCATGTTGTAACTTTACAAGGAATTCATTTCATGAAAAATCACGCTATTGCTTAAACTCTGCTATGATATTCAATTAAGTTCTAATTTAGAAAGTTCTTTTTTTCTATCACCAGAAGCTTACAAATTCAACGAATAACCATTTATAATACTATAGTGAAGTTAAAGAACAGCAAACTGGCTTCAGAGAGATGGTCAGGTGCATTTCAGCTATTTACTGTGAACTGGCACTATTTGTGATCATCAACAATTCGCTCACCGCATTTTATTTTTTTAATTTTTTTTGTGGTGTGGAATAATGCTTAGTATATTATTTTTATCATTATTATCTTCTAAATGGTTAATTGAGTGTGTAACTGTTATTAGTATTATTTTTACTGATTTGCATGCAATCTAAAGTTATGTTCATTCTAATCACTCTGTTGGACTAATTGGAATGAACTAAAAACTCTAATTTGGTTGATTTGATTATGATGATTAATTATAATTAAAAATTGGTACAAGACAGTGTCTAACACCTGTATCAGGTCATGATGTGAACTATTTACTGAAGATTACTATCATGTGGTCGTGAGTCCTCCCGTTACTGTCCTATATTTTACAGTTGGACTCTAAATCAGTCCTAAAATCATGCTTCTTATTTGTCGTATTTACTCAATATAAACAATCTGGATGATAGAGTATGATGAAAATAATGATTTGCTGTTCATATTATGAGCAGTTAGGGAAAGTCCTTCCCAGCCTCAGCTTTCTTTATTTGCCTATTCTATCTGCCTTTCTAATGAACCTGTGGATGTTATTGTCCAATTTCAATTCAGTAGTTTTATGCTTTCGGTTTTCGACTAGCCTGTATGTTATCTCTTCAATTGCTCAAACATGTCCATTGTCATTTGGTATTTATTATTGAGATTGAAATTTTTAGTTTCAGTTATCTTTTATTACAGATTCTATGTATTTTGGTGTGTTGAGCTAAATGATTTGTGATTTGCAGTCATGTGAATCCTAAAAGGACTATGGTGGAAAGAAGCTATTAAATTTAACTTGTAGTTTTCTGAATCAGGAATTGTAATGATTTAAAGTTCCATAGAAGATAATTGGATAGTGATGAAGAAATGTAATTATTTAACTTGTAGATGTAAAATGTGATAAATTAGCAGAAACCAGCATTTCCAAGTTATTTTGTGCTTTTTTTTATTTCTGTTTGACATTTACGACCGATGTCGTCGGTAAAATAGAGGCTCTAATAAAATTGGAGGGAACACTCCCATTTATCACCGATTTCGGTCGTAAATGGAGTTTCCCTCAATTTTTTTAAAGGGAGCCATTGACGACCTAATTATCGTCTTTAAATGCTTCTCCCTCCAAATCTTATTCTACGAAAGTCTCGGTCGTAATCGTCGTGAATTTTTTTTACCAACGATCGGAAATCCGATCGACGGTCACCACCAAAAAATCGATCGTGAACCCTTACGACGGAAAATCGCGTCGGTGATGACGGTCGAGCCGAATAATGATTTTTCTGTAGTGTGTGTCGCAATTCTACCAAAACAACTTTGAAATTCATTCCCCTCTTAGTATAACATTAATGAGTAACTAAATGTAAAAACCCTAATTTCTGATATTAATATAATAAATATACCTTGTAATTAAATAATATAAATAATAACCTAAAAAATATCATATGTTTGCCCAATAACTAAACTATAGTAAACAATGCTATTGTTCTTACTGAATTTATTAACTGAAAGATTAAACTATAAGTACAAAATAAAACTCTAAATATTATTATAGCAAATAAAAACAAAACCCCAACTCAAATTAAAACAGCAAAATCTTAATATTAATCTAAAAAACAATGAAGTAAATGTGGTATTCACTCTCAACCCATTTTATGGCGTCGGGCATCACACGCGACTTGCCGGTCCCTCTGCTCCAGGGTACAATAGTTGATAACTCATGTGTTGCTAGAATTGTAATCCTCATTTCATAGGTGAATATCTTGGCATTGAGGTCATAAACTCAAATCGATAGAGGAATCGCCACCGCAACTTCTTCCGAAGCTGCTGAATCCTTTTTAAGCCTTCCTATAATTACATAAAGCAAGGCGAAGACTCCATTTAGTCGAGCACCAGATCTGGATTAGACGAGGTAAGGGCAAGTATGCACAACAACCCCCCCCCCCCTATCGCGCGGCCTCTACTAGGTCCATTGCAAATCACCATTATAATCGAAACAATATGTCCGTATTGATCCTGTATAGTTACTAGGCGTTTGATTAATTCATTAACACTATTAATGTTGGTCGCTTTGAATTAGGTTCCAGATTCAAGGATCCAAACTTTCCAGAATTATCTATCTAAGACGACAATCAATTAATAGGTCTTAATTAGCAAGAATAATGGCGATGGAAATTATGTACAAAATTAGGACTTGAAATATACATGATAAGGGAAAAAAGACTTACCTTGAATCGCTATCCAAGATAAGACAAAGCAAATACAATAGTTAGATTTAAATCGAAATCGCCTCGCAAAGTGCTTTACATAAAATCAAAAAAAAATTAGTATGACAATAATATTGAAATCGAATTGAAAACAAAGAAATGAAGTTCTACATTTTAATCATGTCAAATAGATTGATTTATTTAATGTTACATATCAAGTGATTAAAAACAACGAAATCAAAGATATTAAGAGAAGAGAAGAAGGAAGAGCTCTATGATTTTTGCTCATAGGTTATTCAACATGCGTGGTCGAACAATCCTCGAACGATTCTTTGAATGCCTCATCCTGATTTGAATGTGTATGAAATGTTTTTCAGTATTGAATTAAAAAGTTTCTTTGAAGTTTAGAGAGATAGAGTATGACAAGAGATGAGAGAATATAGTCAGCTTTGTTTATCTCCAAAAGTGCAAATAAAGTCTTAATTATAGCCAAACCAAAAACAAGAATTTGCACAATTACGCTAAAAAGGGCCTAACTTGCCCAGTATCTTTCCATTATTTTCTATTCCCTCCTTTGAGAACGGATAATATAAATCAAATAAAATATCATTGATCTATTGATCAGCAAATTTGACACAAAATCACGATGATTTGGGAATTCTTGGGCCCCCACCTCTGGCGTCGCTATGAACTCCAAAATATCCGTTTCTCGGTGCTGTTTTTGCTTAGGAAACTCATAACTATTTTTCCACAACTTCAAAAATTATGGAAAAATATGCACAAAATTCCTTGTAAAAAAAATAGTGCATTGTGTCAAAATTTCGTGAATTTTGGAATTGTTTTCATAATTTAATTAATTATCGCAAAATTAATTAAATTGGTTGAAAATTCCAAAAATTGCCAAAAATGCTTTGAAAAATTCCGCAAAATTCTAAAAAAATGTCTAGAAATAAGTTGAAATCATTTTGAAATTAAAACCTTTTTTTAAGGGTGATTTGGGCAAGAAAAGGTGCTTCGGCTTTGCAAATCGAAATTCTAGAGCATTGTTTAAAGCAGTTGTTCTTTAGAATTGGATCAATTACAATGTGGTATGGTTATATCATTGGCCTTTATGGAGGGACAAATGTAGGTATCTACAGAAGCTCCCCACTTTGGATGTGTCTGTAGAGATGTAAATCTCGTAAGACATCAGTCAAAGTGCTCGGTACCTGCAAAACAAAGGTTAGTTTTACCTGCATCTGTGGGTGTAATAGCTTTCGGAAGCTCCTCGTTCCTCCAGCTTGATCTTGAAATTGAAATGCCTCCAAAAGTACATCAGGTTCGACAATTGGACAAGCATGCAAGAGTAGTGTGACGATCGAGATGACACATATTTATGTGCATATGCAATCCCACAAAGGTCAATTTTTGTGAGTTTGAGATTTGAATAAGATGGATTTTAGATAGAAGTGGAATAGAATCTTGCAAGAATCGCAATCTTACAAGATGGAATGGAGACCTACAACAATCGCAATGTTGTAGGTAGAATGAATCTTCTAATGATCGCAACATTGAAAGATGGAACACAGAAGTAGAGATGGAACATAGAAGGGGATCTTGCAATGATCGCAACGTTACAAGATGGAACGCAAACCTACCACAATCGCAATGTTGTAGATAGAAGTGGAATCAGAAATGAAAAGTCTAGCAAAAATCGCAACTTGTAAGACAAGGCGCAGTCCTACAACAATCGCAATGTTGTAAGTAGAATTGAAATTGAATTGAAAWGTCTTACAAGGATCGCAACTTGCAAGATAGAACGTAGACCTACAACAATCGCAATGCTGTAAGTAGAATTGAATTGGAAATAGAAAGTCTTACAAGAATCACAACTTGCAAGATAGACCGCAGACCTACAACAATCTCAATGTTGTAAGTAGAATTGAAGTTGAAAATAGAAATCCTACAAGAATCGCAACTTGCAAGATGGAACGCAGACCTACAACAATCGCAATGTTGTAAGTAGAATTGAAGTTAAAAATAGAAATCTTACAAGAATCGCAACTTGCAAGATGCTTGGAATGCAAACCTACAACAATCGCAGTGTTGTAGGTAGAAATGGAGTTAGAAATGGAAAGTCTTGCAAAAATCGCAACTTGCAAGACAGGGCGCAGTCCTACAACAATCGCAATATTGTAAGTAGACACTACTACAAAAAATGGATAACAAACCATATTTAAGAAACCGATGGTGTATTAAAACCGGGGGCTCTTAACTAAAGAGACCGGGGATTCATGAAAACCGATCTCTGAGCTTTGTCTAAAAGACCGGTTATTTAGAACACATCTCTTAAAGTCAACAAAGAAATCGGTTTTATGATAAACCGGTCTCTTTGATCCAAGTGGGCCCCAAAAATTAATTCATTATCATCACACGCACAGTTGTCAAACACTCAAACCGGGCCTCTACATCTATCTCTCATCCTTATAACATGCAATGCATGCCCTCACTCCTCACACCTCACTCTCTCTCCTCTCTTTTTTTTTCAGATGCCTCTTCATCTGATCTCCATCCTCACTCTCTTCACACCTCACTCTCTCTCTCCTCTCATCTCTTTTCTACTTCCATTTTTCACAATTCTTTCACAATTTACTCAACACCTCCGCGATGCCACCCCACTCCTCGCCGTCCATCGTCATCGAATCCCTCTCCTTCCGTCTTCTCCTTTCTTTTCCAAGTTTTTCTGAGGTAATTTTTTGAATTTTTTGAGTTTATTTGAGTTATTCTAAGATGTTTTTCGTCTTTTAGATGAATTGTTTTTTTAGATTTATATTTATTTTAGATCGAGTTTCTTCGTTTTCAGATCAATCTTTTGTTTTTAGATCGAGTTTTTTTAGATCTATCTTTTGTTCCTTTGAAGTTTTCTTAGTTTTAGAGCTTTTTTCGTCTGAAATTTCTTTGCAATTTTCATCTAAAATTTTCGTCTWAGGCTTTGTGTTTTTGTCTGATATTGTTCTTATTTTTCGATTTTTTTGTCTGATATTTTAATCTGGGCATTTTTTCAGATTTTTTGGATCATCTATTTGTAATTCTAGGTTATTTTTGTTTTTTGTTTTCTTTTTTTATTTTGATTCAAGTTTTTTTCTATTTTTTTTGTACCTTTCGATTTTAAGTTTGATTTTTGGTATTATCTTTTTTTTTCTAGGTTAATTTTCGATTTTAAGTTTTGCTTTTCGATTCTTAGTATTTTTGGGTTTTTCCCCCATTTTTTCAATTTTTTTCGATTCTGTTTGTGTTTCGATTTCGATTTTTTTACTTTTGTATGTTTTTGATTTCTAGTGGTTTTGCCCTGTTGAAAGTCTTTCCCAATCATTTCATTTTTTCTCATTTCTGATTAAGACAAATCAATAAATTTTCATTTGGCATTGCATTATTAGCTGGGTCATTGCTAAATTTGTCCAAGTTTGCATTTTTAATGATCTTGTGCAGTGTTTTCTTCAGCTAATTCTCGGAAAAATTATTAATAGTAATGTTAGCTTCAAATGGCAGAATGTGGTTCTGGTGGGATTTCGAACAAATGTTTTATATAATTAATGGTGGGTATTTATATAATTAGTGGTTGATGTATTGTATTGATATATGGTTTTTCTCCCCATTCTCTTGCTATTTTGCATGGTTTTTGGCCTCGTTAAGGCCCTCTTTGCTACTAATGTNACGACTCGGAAATCGATGACGCAGAAGAGCAACATGACAGTCTGGTCGTGTCCCTAATGGTGAATAACATTGAAATCCGCAGGGTACTCATCGACTATGGAAGTAGTGCTAATATCATAACCCTGAGGACTTTGGTCGAAATGGGAATGAGCCAAGACGACGTCACTAGCAAGATGACAACCCTTGTCGGGTTCAACGGAGAGTCTAGGCAGACGGTCGGGATAATCTACTTGTCCGTCTACGCCAAAGGCGTCAACACACAGGTAAAATTTGACGTTGTTCATGAATTATCTGCTTATAACATGATCTTAGGTACTCCCTGGATCCACAAGATGCGAGCCGTGCCATCCACGCTCCATCAGACAATCAAGTTTCCCACGAAATGGGGGGTCCGAGAGATCAAKGGTGACCAGAGAAAGGCGAAAGAATGCTACATGGAGTCGCTTAGGCCCCGAAAAGCTAATCCGATCGAGAAAGCCTAGCAACTACAAACGGGACAGGGAAGCGAACAGGTGTCCAACGATATGAAGCAGAAGACGTCGCCCCTGATCCCTCTCAACCAGGTAAGACGGTCAAGATAGGCACATGTCTGACCGACGAGGTACGCACCAACTTAATAGCCTTTCTCAAAGACAATTTGGATTGCTTTGCTTGGAGTCACGAGGACATGGTTGGGATTAGCCCAAAGGTCATAACCCACCGACTAAACGTCAACCCAAGTTTCAAACCTGTCAAACAAAAACGKCGTAAATTCGCTCCAGAAAGAAATAAATCATAAACGAAGAAGTTCAAAAACTACTCGAAACGGGTAAAGTTAGAGAAGTCAGTTATCCAGACTGGTTGTCTAATGTAGTCGTGGTCAAAAAGAAAAACGGGAAATGGAGAGTATGTATAGACTTCACGGACCTAAATAAAGCTTGCCTAAAAGACCCTTTCCCAATCCCACACATAGACGCTATGGTCGACGCCACAGCCGGACATGAGACACTGTCATTTATGGACGCCTTTAGCGGGTATAACCAGATACAAATGGACCCTAGGGACCAGGAAAAGACTGCCTTCATAACTGACAGGGGGGTATACTGTTACCAAGTCATYCCATTCGGACTTAAAAACGCTAGAGCCACATACCAAAGACTAGTCAATATGATGTTTAAAGACTTAATAGGAGTCACGATGGAAGTCTATATAGATGACATGCTTGTCAAGTCAAAAAAGTCAAAGGACCATGTTAGTCATCTCAGCCAGTCTTTCGACGTCCTAAGAAAGTACAATATGAAACTCAACCCAACCAAGTGCACTTTCGGAGTCTCATCCGGAAGATTCCTAGGATACCTTGTCACTGAAAGAGGCATAGAGGCTAGTCCAGAACAAGTCAAAGCCATCGTCGACCTAGAATCCCCTAAGACGGTCAAAGACATCCAAAAACTGTCCGGTCGAGTGGCCGCACTTAATCGTTTTATTTCAAAATCCTCTGACAAGTGCAGGTTGTTCTACGATGCGCTAAGGAAAAATCAGAAGTTCGAGTGGACAGAAAACCATGAAAGAGCCCTTGCCGAGTTGAAAGAATKCCTCTCGACGCCACCACTGCTCTCCAAGCCAAAAGACGGAGAAACACTCCAGCTATACCTCGCCGTCTCGGAGCACGCGGTAAGTTCAGTGCTGACGAGAGAAGAAGATGGACGCCAYTTGCCCGTCTACTATGTCAGCAAATCCCTAACGGGACCGGAAAGCAGGTACTCACTACTCGAAAAGTTGGTCTTCTCACTGGTAATGTCTTCCATAAAACTCAGACCCTACTTTGATCGCTGTTAATCTGTCCACTACTTTCCCATGAATAGCATCCATGAGGAGACCGAACTTTCAGGAGAATGGACCCATGGATGGTCCAGCTGGGGGATCGGACATAAAGTACGAGCAAGGACGGCAATCAATTCACAGACTTGGCCGACTTCGTTCGCAGATTCAGCCCGTCCCTAATGCCCGAAGCCGGAAAGAATTTCTTCCACATCCATCCTTGGCTTCCTGCGATGACGAGTGGATCTTACTAGTTGATGATCGTCCAACATGAAGGGATCAGGCTAGGGTCATAGAATCACACAAGGAGATACACTATCCTAAGCCGTGACACTGCGATTTAAAAAAAAAACGAGAACACAGACAAGTACGAAGACTATATTCGAGAATGACTGTCGCCAAGGACCTCGGAGTGAAGCGACTAAGGTCAAAAGCTATTCCCCCTGATCGTCAACCAATGAACGGCTTCATACGAGCGAAAGCTCTAAGATGAGGCTACCTGGATGGTCGCAAAACCCCCCCCCATGTCCATGTCATTCGACACCTTTCTCGAATCGACAAATTCCCAAGAGACTTGGAACATGGAAGCCGACGCACTCGCGAACGGGATCGTGTTTCCAACCAAAGGACATCGGAAGTACCCACGTCACCTCATGGAACAGCAGATCAACCAACGGAAGAAGCATAAAAAAGGTCAGTATATCGTACTTGACGACGGAACGAGCTGGAAACCACCTAGTACCACGCATCTCGGTTCATGGCTAGAAACGACAAAGAGGCTCGCCGACAGAAAGGAGGGCCAGCAAAGTTCTTATTAAAACTGATAGCATCCACAAGGTTCATCCTAATCGATTTCCTTCGACGTCACTATCATACAGAACATCAGGTGGCATCAGGACACCATATCTTCAGACTGTTCTGCGACAAGACGAACGCTCAGCAGTTAACATTAATGAAGCTTACAACATGAAGGTGGAACTATGGCAACCACACGGGGGGCGCAGCCTGGCCACACAAAGACTCAGATGGTACTTCTGGCCAACATTGAGCAAGACGCATCAGACTAGCAAAGAAATGCAAGCAGTGCCAAAGCAAGCGCCACTTAAACATCACAAGCGAGCACTGGCACCCAACTAGTTTCCCATGCGCGTGTCATGAAAACTCGACCGGCGCTATGCGATCACGCTCGGACCGCTCCAGCCGCATCAGCGGCAAGAGTGTTTTGCTAGCAATGACAGACTACTTCTCGAAATGGCGAGGCAGAAGCATTCCGACATGTCACAGATATACAGGTAATTTCTTATCATCAATGAAACATATTACGAGGTTCGGATACCAGCAGAAATTGTATGCGACAACGATCGCAATCTATAAAAAACCCACAAGACAGTTCTGCGCGAAAATGGAACTACCCTGGAAACGTCGACCCCAATACCACAATGCAACGGACAAGCACGAATCTAGAACAAGATCATAATCAACAACTAAAAAAAGATCGAACAGCGCAGGCGCATGGGCAGACGAGTTGCCATACATTTCTTGGGCGGATAGGACAACCCCCCAACGTTAACCGGGCCCACTCGGTACTCACTCATCTTCGCACGGAAGCCGTCATTCCAACGAGGTCGAATTACCATCCTCCAGTTACGGACTCTTAAACCAGGACTGAAACCAGTCGAGATGACCAAGATCATAGACACTATCGACGAGCTAAGAGATAAGCCAAGATCAGGTTAGAGGCCTACCAGCAAAGCGTCGCTTAGAGCATACAACAAGAACTCCGAGTAAAGCTTTCAAAATCAACTGATTGGGTTCTACGACGCACCTTCGGGAACGGCAAAGCAGGGAAATTCAGCCCAAATTGGAAGGCCATATCGAATCGTCAAGATCGTAAGTCAGGGGCATATCGACTAGAGGACACAGCAGGCAAGCCAGTCCAAGCGTGGAACGTCCACAACCCCAAAATCTACCACTTTTGAAAAATTCCCAAAAACAACAAGATAACGCTACAACAGATGAAAGAACGACAGTCGACAGGTAACCACCATCCGTCCCAAATTCAATTAAGTTTCACATAGAATCATTACTTGACTTGAGCGTCGGAGGGCTGGCAAAAAAGCAAAGGCCAGTCCTAACCCATTGTTTTTGCGTCAAGGACAAATCCCCTCCACTCGAGCCACGCACGGCAAAGCAGAACAAAGAAGACAGTCAAGACCGCGCATAACCAAGAAGCAGGGCCACATCTAAAATCAACGAGTATATCCCGACACTATCCTAGAACTAGATCATTATCCGGGAAAAATCCTTTACCTCTTTCAGCCCGATCTAGGTCCATATTTTCCGACCAACACAACTCATATTGAAAGATAACAAAGAGCCCACTCACTCTCTGACCGTCTCCCAATCCAAAGCCTTGTTATCGATCTTTATTACATATTGTTATGTAAAACGCTTTCAACGTGATACTAACCCATTTACTATCAAAAAATTTAATTTTTACAAACTTTCACTTACTTTTACCAATACAAAAACGACTCAAAGGTGGGCACATCTATGCCACAAATGGACGGGGATGTACTATACAAGTTCCATCCTCACCCAAAACTCAAGCTTGGCCAGACACAGTCACAACGGTTAATGCACGCTACAACAAGTCACATACACAATCACACAAACAAATACAACGGACGAACATAAGCATGTATATATAACAAGCACCGATAGCATCTTCCAAAAGCTGACAGAAGTGCAGCCAATACAAACCTTTAAAATCCAAAAGCTACCATATTTAGTCAAAATAAAACCCCCTCAAAAGGAAAACACCCAATTAAACCCATACAACGTCCAGAAAACACTACAAGGAAAACCTAAAACCTCTAGTTTCTTTTCTGACATCGCCACCTTCCCGAGCTTGCCCTTGTCAGTCACCACTTCAGATACCACTCAGTCGGAACGACGAGTGACTCCAAGTCTACCCATCATCGGATCCAGGAGGAGACGTGTGCCGATTACTCTCGTCAAACATTAGCTCTCCTTCGCCACGTCCAAGCAGCTGATTCTCCCCTCCTTGACTCTCTTATAGTGTCAGAACGATCTTCCAAGCCATAATAGCACTTAGAGACCGAGAGCCTCATTCTTCTTCCTCTCGCATACTCCTCAGACGCTCTTGACTTTCCTGAAGCTGTGGATGCGTCCTCACATCGAAACCAATGTTATCCTTCAAGTGCCTTTTTGACTCTTTAAGAGTGGCCACCTGGCTTCTCGAAATACATCAGTTGCTCCTTGCGCATCAGCAAATGTTGAACATTCTGAAAAGCAAGACGACAAGTCAAAACGCGACTGTAGCCCACGACTGACAACAAACCAAGTGAGAAAAGAACTTACCGAGAAGGACAAACTGCAGCCCTCAGTGAGCAAGTCGTCAGTAGAAAACTTCTTCAGATGTCCCTAGCAGCCGGAGGAAGAGGCGACCAACGCCAGATTTGATGGACTTCAGACCACCCGTAGTTACAGAAAGTTCGCCGTAAAGTTAAGTTGGCCGCGCATTGTCATCGACAGGAGGCGTCGACGAAACAGGTATCCCCCCTTCTGAACATCGGACGCCTTGGAGGCGATACTGTGACGGATCAAGCTTCTGCTTCTTCGCCAGACTGTCGAGTTCCCGCAAGAAGAGAGCCTTAGTCCGACTTGTTACCTGGACATAGCGCCGACGTGAGTCACAATCAGACATCTTATAATTGACGAGCAACAGGACAAAAGTTAACGGGTCAACGAGAAGACTTACCTTGTGACGCCTCGCTTGCCATCTCTCCCTCGCTCAGCAATGTCTACAACCTCGGCGTCGAAATCAATGCGTCGGGGAGTCCCCCTTTTCGCTTCTCCGTACTCGAGAAAAGTGTGAGAGGTTGACGTCCCCTCCGTCTCTTCCTCCGACTCCGATACTTCAGTCTCGCCCAACTCCTCCAGACGCTGTCCTTAACACGAGAACACTCGTTCTCGGGTCGATATCCTCCACCGCCTTACACGAGCTTCAGATCCGGGGTCAACCGGAAAAGGGGGCAATTCCTTAACACCTGCCACAGAGACAACGATGAACAAAGGGAAGAAGTAAGAAAAAAGAGGTAAAAACACAAACCAATGCACACAGAAAGACCAAAGCATGAAATGCACCCATCTTAAAAACCAAATACTCCTACCTCCAACCCAATCGTCAAATAAAAACGAGCCACAATCTCCTAAACTCCTCGTTTCCACAAAGAAAAACCTTTTCGCCCAACCCCGATCATTGGCATTATCTAACTCAATTATAAGGTTCGACCTACCCTTCCTAGGCATCAAATTGACCCTCGCAGATCCAACCATCTTAAACTCATAAACATAACCAAGTCACTCAAATTAAACTCCAAGCTACCCTTCTTATTCGCCAACAAGACTTCTAGCCCAAGCAAAATCCTCCAAACATGAGGCATAAARTGACACGGAGAGACCTTGCAATGAGCCAAAAATTGCCTAGTGAGGTCCCCAAAGGGAAACACATGGCCCGTCTTGAAGGGATACTCATAAAAGCAAACCCAACCAAGAGCCATCGAGTCTGCCTTCACCTGAGGAGGAGGCACCACAACCTTGGCCCCCTCAGGCAAACAACATTGCTTCTTCACCCGGTCAGCATTAGTGAGTTTGGTCGAATGTTTGTTCTTAACTTCTAGCAAGTTTTGGTGGATAAACGTGGGAGAAGGAAACGCCATGGAAACGAAAGAAAGAAGAAAGGGAAATTAACTACGAAGAAGATGAACAGAAAGGCAGAAAAAGTGTACCTGGAATGAAGAAATCGAAGCGCCGAGTTGAATTAATAACCGGTTGAAGTGAGGTAAAGGGAGCATTTATTTGATTTGACACTAGTAGAAGAAAACAAACCTGAGCTGCACACGTGTCACTCGATGTTGGAATCAACAATCTTCAAATGCATAGCTTCCCTCTCATAGGTAAATAAACTTCTTGTTGGGCCCATTTTCATGGCCCACGTCCGAGGTACATGCCCCAAGTATTCTGCGCATATTTGAGCAAGTGGGCCAGGCCCAGACACACGGGTAATTACCGAAGGATAGTCAACACGAGAATCTTAGTCAGCATACGATATCTTGGCGATCAAGGCACCAACTCGTCCAACGGCCAAAAGTCCAATAACTGCTCCTATTCTTCAGGCACGAACGTAGTGGCGGTTAGCTAGGGTAAACGGGTTGATCATGCTAGTATATATAAAGAGATTCATCTACTTTGTAACACACAATTTACTGAAATCATATTCTTATTGTACGAGTGAATTATAGCAATATTAATCCCCTTTGATTGAATCGCCCACTTGATAATTATTTGATCTAGTTATCTAAATTTTGCTCGAACACTTCTCTTCATGTATATGAGTATATTATATCCCTACCGGAAGTGAAGTGATTTTGCAACTCGCTCGAACGCTTATAGCTTGATGTTATACTTGATTCTTCTAGGACTAATAGTTACATCACATATGCTATGTTGAGTATGTTCTTAAATCGTCACATTTACGAAACTCCAGTAGAAACAGGATGTGTCTCACAGTGTCAGTGTGTGTAACTTTACAAGGAATTTCATTTCATGGAAAAATCAGCTATTTGCTTAAACTGTTGCTATGATATTCAATTCAAGTTTCTAAATTTAGAAAGTTCTTTTGTTTCATCAGCCAGAAGCTTACGAAACTTCAAACGATATAGCCATTTATAATACTAGTGAAGTTAAAGAGACAGCAAACTGGCTTTCAGAGGAGATGGTCAGGTGCATTTCAGCTATTTACTGTGAACTGGCAGCTAATTCTGTGATCATCAACAATGTCGCCTCACCTGCATTTTTATTTTTTTTAATTTTTTTTTGTGGTTGGAAATTGGAATGGCTTAGTATTGATTATTTTTATGCATTATTATCTCTTCTTAAATTGGTGTTAATTTGAGTGTGTAACTGTGTTATTKGTATGTATTTTTACTGATTTGCATGCAATTCTAAAAGTGTATGTTCATTCTAATCACTCTGTTGGATCAATTGGAATTGAACTAAAAAACTCTAGATTTTGGTTGATTTGAGTTTTGACTGGATTTAATTTAGAATTAGAATAAATAATTTGTACACAGACAGTGGTCTAACAGCCTGTATCAGTGTCATTGATGTCTGTGACTATTGTACTTGGAAATGCATTAGCTATCATGGTGTCGGTGAGTCCTCTCCGTTACTGTCCTATTATTCTTTTACGTTGGACTCTAAATCAGTCCTAAAATTCATGCTTCTTATTTGTTCGTATTTACTCAAATATAGAACAATGCTGGGAATGATAGAGTATGATGAGCAAATAATGATTTTGCTGTTCAATTATGAGCAGGTTAGGGAAAGTCCCTTCCCAGCCTCAGTGGCCTTTCTTTATTGTGCCTATCTGTGCTATTCTGCACTTTCTAATGAACCTGTGGTGATGTTTATTGTTCCAATTTTCCAATTCAGTAGTGTTTTTATGCTTTCGGTTTTCGACTAGCTCCTTGTATGTTAGTGCTCTTCAGATTGCTTCAAACATGTTCCATTTGTCATTTGGGTATTTATTATTGAGATTGATACATTTTTAGTTTCAGTTTGATCTTTTATATGTGACAGATTTCATGTATTTTGGTGTGTTGAGCTGAAATGATGTTGTGATTGGTTTGCAGTTCAAGGTTGAATCCTTAAAGGGAGCTATGGTGGAAGAGAAGCGTTTTAAAGTTTAACTTGTAGTTTTCTGATATTCAGGAAGTGTAATGGATTTAAAGTTCTCATAGAAGATAATTGGAAGTAGTGATTGAAGAAATGTAATGTGATTTAACTTGTAGATGTAAAATGTGATAGAATTAGCAGAAACCAGCATTTCCAAGTTAGTTTTTGTGCTTTTTTTTTTTATTTCTTGTTTGACATTTACCGACCGAATGTCGGTCGGTAAAAGTAGAGGCTCTAATAAAATTGGAGGGAAACTCCATTTATCGACCGATTTCGGTCGGTAAATGGAGTTTCCCTCCAATTTTTTTTAAAGGGAGGGCCATTTTACCGACCGATATTATCGGTCGGTAAAATGGCTTCTCCCTCCAAATTCATTCTTACGAAAAGTCGGTCGGTAATCGGTCGGTGAATTTTTTTTACCAACGATCGGAAATCCGATCGACGTCACCGACCGAAAAATCGGTCGGTGAACCCTTTTATCGACGGAAAATCGGTCGGTGATGACGGTCGGCCAAAATGATTTTTCTTGTAGTGTGTGGTCGCATTTCTACCAAAACAGAGCTATTGTAAAATCATTCCCCTCTAGTCATGTTAACATAAATGAGTAACTAAATGTAAAAACCCTAATTTTTCTGATATTAATAGTAATAATAATATATATATGACCTGTAATTAAATAATATTAAATAATAACCTGAAAAATATCATAGTTGTTTTGCCGCAATAACTAAATATAGTAATAACAAGGCTATTGTTCTTACTGAATTTATTAACTGAAAAGATTAACTATTAAAGTCCAACAATAATAAAACTCTAAATAATTATTATAGTCCAAAATAAAAACAAAATCCCCAACTCAAATTTAAACAGCGAAAGTCTTAATATTAATCTAAAAAACAATGAAGTAAATGTGGTATTGCACTCTCAACCCAGTTTTATGGGCGTCGGGGCATCACCGGGCCGGACTTGGTCCGGTCCCTCTGCTCCAGGGGGTACAATTAGTTGATGACTCAGTTTGTTGCTAGAATTGTATTCTCTCTATTTTGCATAGTGTGAGTATGCTTGGCATTGAGGGTCATAGAAACTCGAAATCGGATAGAGGAAGTCGCCACCGCACTTCTTTCGGGAAGCTGCGGAATCCGTTTTAAGCCTTTCCTATAATTACATAAAGCAAGGCGAAGGACTCCATGTTAGGTCGTGCACCAGATCTGGATTAGGGGACGAGGGTAAGGGCGAAGTAGTGCACAACKCCCCCCCCCCRATCCGGCGGCCTCTACTAGGTCTCATTGCAAATTCACCAATTGTATAATCGAACAACATATATGTCCGTATTGATCCTTAGTAGTTACTAGGCGTGTTTGATTAATTCATGTAACACTATTAATTGTTGTCGCTTTGAATTAGGTCCAGATTCAAGGATCCTAAACCGTTTGTCCATAATTATCTTATTAGGCGTGACAATCAATTAATAGGTCTTTAATTAGCAAGAATAATGGCGATGGAGAAATTATGTACAAGAATAGGACTTAGAATATACATGAAGGAAGGGAAAAATGACTTACCTTGAATCGCTATCCAAGATAAGACAAAAGGCAAATACAATAGGTTAGATTTACATCGAAATCGCCCTCGCCAAATGTAATTTACATGACGGGGGGGAGAAATCAACAGAAAAGTTTAGATTGACCAATAATATTCGACAAACTCGAATTGGAGCAAACAAAGAAATGAATTTCTTTCATTTTAATGGTGATGTCAATAGATTGATATTAAATGTTACATGATTCCAGTGATTAAACGAAGCGAATCAAAGAGATAATTAACAGAGAAGAGAAGAAAGGAGAGAGCTTCTATTGAGTTTTTGCCTCATAGGTTCAGCTCAAAAATGCGTGGTCGAACAATCACTCGAACGATTGCTCTTGGAATTGCCCTTGATCTCTTGAGTTGTAATGATCGTATTGAATATTTTCAGGTTGGTATTTTGTCTAGCCTGTCTGTAGTGAATTTGAAAAAGTTCTCTCCGAGAGTTGTTGGCGCCGAAGAGAAGTTTGTGTGAGACGTTCTGGTCTCGTGGTGGGTGGGGTGTATCAGGAACAAGAAGGAGAAGAGAAGAAATAGTCGAGCTTTATCGGTCCAAAGTTTTGCAAAATGGGAAGGCGGTCGGCTTTTTTATGTGATTTACTAGTTTCGTCTGTAGCCAAAAAACAGGCCGCGAAAGAAATTGCACAATTACCGCTAGACAAAAATCGGGCGAAACTGTACTGCCGGCCCAGTATCTTGCCGATAGATTTGCTGATTTCCATCTGCATTTTTTGAAGATACGTATAATATAGAATCGAATATATCATTTGATTTATTTGATCGAGGAAATTTTGACAAAAATCCATGATTGATTTGGGACGAGATTGTGTGGGCCCCAGCTCGGGTGCGGTCTTGAAGCTACCATAAGCGTTTTGCTCGGGGCGAGTGACGTGGTTTTTGCTTAGGAACTCATAAATATTTTTCCACAACTTCAAAATTATGGAAAAAATATGCACAAAATTCCTTGCAAATAAAATATGGGATGTGTCAAAATTTCCCTGTTGTGGAATTTTGGAATTTCAAATTTAATTAATTTCGCAAAATTAATAAATTGGTTGAAAATTCCAAAAATTGCCAAAAATGCTATTTGAAAATTCCGCAAAATATCTAAAATAGATGTCAGAAATAAGTTGAAAATTTGAATTAAAACCTTTCTTTTAAGGGTGATGGGCAAGAAAAGTGCTTCGGCTTTGCAATCGATATTAGAGCGATGTTTTTAAAGCAGTGTTCTTTAGATGATGATCACATTACATGTTGTGTATGTTTATTTATTGCTTATGGGGACATGTAGGTATCCACGAGCTCCCCACTTGGATGTGTCTTGTTTAGAGAGTTAAATCTGTAGACATCAGTCAAATGCTCGGACCTGCAAAACAAAGGTTAGTTTACCTGATCTGTGGTGTTAATAGCTTTCGGAGTCCTCGTTCCTCCAGCTTGATTTGAAATTTAAATGCCTCAAAGTAATCAGTTCGACAATGGACAAGCATGCAAGAGTAGTGTGAGACGATCGAGATGAACATATTTATGTGCTATCAATCCACAGGTCAAATTTTTTGTGAGTTGAGATTTGAATAAGATGATTTTAGATAGAAGTGGAATAGAATTTGCAAGAATCGCAATCTTACAAGATGGAATGGAGACCTACAACAAATCGCAATGTTGTAGTAGAATGAATTCTAATGATCGCAACATTGAAAGATGGAACACAGAAGTAGAGATGGAATAGAAGGGGATCTTGCATGATGCAACGTTACAAGATGGAACGCAAACTACCACAATCGCAATGTTGAGATAGAAGTGGAATCAGAAATGAAAGTCTAGCAAAAATCGCAACTTGTAAGACAAGGCGCAGTCTACAACAATCGCAATGTTAGTAGAATTGAAATTGAATTGAAAGCTTACAAGGATCGCAACTTGCAAGATAGAACGTAGACTACACAATCGCAATGCTGTAAGTAGAATTGAATTGAAATAGAAAGTTTACAAAATCACAACTGCAAGATAGACCGCAGACCTACAAATCTCAATGTTGTAAGTAGAATTGAAATTGAAAAATAAATCTACAAGATCGCAACTTCAAGATGGAACGCAGACTACAAACAATCGCAATGTTGTAAGTAGAATTGAAGTAAAAATAGAAATCTTACAAGAATCGCAACTTGCAGATGCTTGGAATGCAAACCTACAACAATCGCAGTGTTGTAGGTAGAAATGGAGTTAGAAATGGAAAGTCTTGCAAAAATCGCAACTTGCAAAGAGGCGCAGTCCTACAACAATCGCAATATTGTATAGACACTACTACAAAAAATGGATAACAAACCATATTTAAGAAAACCGATGTGTATTAAACGGGCTCTTACTAAAGAACCGGGATTCATGAAAACCGATCTCTGAGCTTTGTCTAAAGACCGTTTATGTAAACAATCTCTAAAGTCAACAAAGAAATCGTTTTATGATAAACCGTCTCTTTGATCCAATGGGCCCCAAAATTAATTTATCATCACACGCACAGTTGTCAAACACTCAAACCGGCCTCTACATCTATCTCTCATCCTTATACATGCATGCATGCCCTCACTCCTCACACTCACTCTCTCCTCTCTTTTTTTTTTTCAGATGCCTCTTCATCTGATCTCCATCTCACTCTCTTCACACCTCACTCTCTCTCTCCTCTCATCTTTTCTATTCCATTTTCACAATTCTTTCACAATTACTCAACACCTCCGCGATGCACCCACTCCTCGCCGTCCATCGTCATCGAATCCCTCTCCCTTCCGTCTTCTCTTTTTTCCAAGTTTTTCTGAGTAATTTTTGAATTTTTTGAGTTATTTGATTATTCTAAGATGTTTTCGTCTTTTAGATGAATTGTTTTTTAGATTATATTTATTTTAGATCGAGTTCTTCGTTTTCAGATCAATCTTTTGTTTTAGATCGAGTTTTTAGATCTATCTTTGTTCTTTGAAGTTTTCTTATTTTAGAGCTTTTTCTCTGAAATTTCTTTGCAATTTTCATCTAAAATTTCGTCTTAGCTTTGTTTTTGTCTGATTTGTTCTTATTTTTCGATTTTTTGTCTGATATTTTAATCTGGCATTTTTTCAGATTTTTTGGATCATCTATTGTAATTCTAGTATTTTTGTTTTTTGTTTTCTTTTTTATTTTGATTCAAGTTTTTTTCTATTTTTTTGTACCTTTCGATTTTAAGTTTGATTTTTGGTATTATCTTTTTTTTCTAGGTTAATTTTCGATTTTAAGTTTTGCTTTTCGATTCTTAGTATTTTGGGTTTTTCCCCCATTTTTCAATTTTTTTCGATCTGTTTGTGTTTCGATTTCGATTTTTTTTACTTTTGTATGTTTTTGATTTCTAGTGGTTTTGCCCTGTTGAAAGTCTTTCCAATCATTTCATTTTTTCTCCATTCTGATTAAGACAAATCAATAAATTTTCATTTGGCATTGCATTATTAGCTGGGTCATTGCTAAATTTGTCCAAGTTTGCATTTTAATGATCTTGTGCAGGTTTTCTTCAGCTAATTCTCGGAAAATTATTAATAGTAATGTTAGCTTCAAATGGCAGAATGTGTTCTGTGGGATTCGAACAAATTTTATATATTAATGTGGTATTTATATAATTAGTGTGATGTATTGTATGATATATGGTTTTCTCCCCTTCTTTGCTATTTTGCATGGTTTTTGGCCTCGTTAAGGCCCTCTTTGCTACTAATGTGTTTGTTAGTGTTTGAATGAGTTTTAGGTTGCTTTCATTGATTTGGAGTGATTTTGGACTTATTTTCGAGCACTACGGAGCCTTAGAAGGAGTAGTGAGGAGCTAGGAGTGGAGCTACGCGAAAATGATCGTTTCGAAGCATCGATTTTGACATAGCTCACTATTTGGTCATAAGTCACGTTTTGTAGTCGGATTGGTGTAATTCTATTGCGTTGGAACTAGACTTCGAGTGTTTGATTTGATAGGTCATATGCTAATTTGGAAACCAGAGCTCGAGATATGACTTCGGAAGATAGCTAGCGAATCTGCCGTGATTACCTGAACCGATCGGTTCAGGCTCGATTTTAGAGATTTTAATTATCTTCTTTGGGATTTTATTCACAAGGAATATAATTATATTTAGCAAGCCATCTATCTTAGGGAATTAGTAGTATTTAAAGAGAGAGATCTTGATGGAGACTTGAGATTATTAGATTTTAGTTTAGTTTAGAATTACTTTTTCTCTTAAAAAACCCTAGTTTTAGTTTTAATTCAATTATTCAATAGTTCATCATTAGTTCTTCAATTATTGCGATTCTGTATTATTCTTAATCTCTAAACTCTTTATCTTTGTATTAGTCTATTATTTTTCTCAATTGCTTTTATTATGTTTAACTGATTATGATTGAGTAGCTTCCTTTCTAGGGCAATTGGGATCTATGCAATATGATTAGCATTGTTGGGTTTGATTCAATTCATACTTTGGCAATTTATCGAATCCTATTTGATTGTTCTTCATGTTATTCAATTAGGTAGTGCACGACTTAATTGCGTAATTAGATTAGTCACGAGTTTCTAGATCTAGCGATTGAAACTTAATACAAGATCTACGTCAATAGGTAGAACGAGACTATCCTAGGTCGAGAGATACGGTTAGGAGTAGTTCTATGGTTCATTCGATTCGAGAGAACTTTGATCTTATTCGATTGTGCCTTATTGTGAATTGTTGATATCCAATTGCTGCTTCCTTGTGGATTCGACCCTGTTACCACTAGCTACATTATTAGTTAGTTTTAATAGGTTATTTTTGATAGGTACGCGACAAGCCTGTCAGTGGTATTTACTATTTAGTACTATGATTCTATATTTGTGCATCAACTAGTCTTGCTGCGTTTTACTTTTTGATTTTAATTTTTATTGTTCACTAACATTTATGAATTTGTTTTTACAGGTTAAAACATCTCAAAATGAAGAACAAATTTAATCAAAATTTAGTGTATTTGTAATTTTTGGATTATATAATATAGTGTATTTAATGTGTAATATTTGGATGTATTTTTCGATGTACTTCGTAATTTGTTATAGTGTATTATTGTTTTTATTGAAATAATACTAATAATAGCCAGCTTGCATAATGAGATGCAAGTGGGGCCATCTTTTTTTTAATTCAAATATATACCAAAGAGACCGGTTCTGTGTCAGAACCGGTCTCTTAGGTAAACAACAAAGAGATCGYTTATGTGTCAGAAACCGGTCTCTTTAGTAATGTTCAAAGAGACCGATTTATCTTAGCACCGGTCTCTTTGATTGATTTAAGAAACCGCAAAAAATAACCGGTCTCTTTACCTAAGAGCCCTCTCACCTAGAGACCGGTTGTTTTGCGGTCTCTTTGGCCTTTTTTAACCGGTCTCTTAGGCTTTTTTTGTAGTAGTGAGAATTGAAATTGAACTGAAAAGTCTTACAAGGATCGCGACTTGCAAGATAGAACGCAGACCTACAACAATCGCAATGTTGTAAGTAGAATTGAAGTTGAAAGTAGAAATCTTACAAGAATCGCAACTTGCAAGATGGAGCGCAGACCTACAACAATCGCAATGTTGTAGGTAGAGTTGAAGTTGAATCGAAGAGAGATGACTCAATGCTTTTTGAAGTTAGGTTTGACTTTGAAATTTGAGCTTGAAGTTGACCTTAAACTTGAACTTTGACTCTGGATTTGATTTTGACTAAGGGTTTACTCGAGGGAGACCAAGACCGAGGCCTGTGAGTGGAGCTTCCTGTGCCTAGGCAAGAGTGTGACCTTGAAATTGATGTTGACCTTGAGGTTGGAATTTGATGAGCTAGCCCCAGGAGAGGTTCAACTAGACTTCGATTTTGATGAGACCATGGAGTTGACCCACTTGTATAATAAAAGGAGCCCCCCCCCCCCCAACTTGAAGTTGACATTTGGAATAATATGGGCACTAAGCCCCCCATGTTGACTTAGTCAAAAGAGTCTAAAGGTTCAATTGAAGAATGGGTTAGAGTTCAAAAAATAGAAAGGTTGAAATTTGCGACCGAGGGGTCAATGCAAATGTGAGGCTAACACGGTTGGTCTTGAGATGTTGGATCGAAATTGAGTCTATGTCAGGATCTAGACTAGAGAGCGGTATTTTCTAATTCTAGAAAATCGAACCACTCATTGAGATTGTTCTCGATTTTTTTTTATTAATTTGGTCGGACCTCAAGGTGAGGCTACCTACGTATCCTTGCGGAATCAAACCGATCGTAGTTCGTGAGGTCATGTGTGTATGTGATGGACAATGCTCTTTTGGAGATGACTTTTGAGGTTGTAATGTAGGCTTAGGTTTGAGGGTGTGAGGCTTGAATTGTTATTTGCATTGGATTTTGACAAGCTTTTCATTTGGAAAACTTGGCAATTGAACTTGAGGTTTTAATTTGATTTTGATGGTTACTTTGGCATTACTTTTTGAATTTTGCTTTGAAAGTTTCTTTGAACTTTGCTTGTCATTGAATGGTATTTTGATGTGGGTGAGAATGAAAATGACTAGTAGGCTCAAAGGGGTTGCAATGGATGTTTGATCTTTGTGTAGAAGGTGAATGGAGGGCAAAGGACTATTTTTTGGAGCTATGAAAGAGCGCCTCCCAAGCATGTCCATTTTTATTTTGAATCTTTTGCTCTTTTTTGAGTTTTTTTTGAGGTCATTGAGTGGAAAGAGTCTCATCATCGAATTGAAAATACTAGAACTTGGACTTGAGAAGAGAGGAGTCCATTTTATTGTGATGTTTAATTTGAAGAGTGTGAAGGCTTATTGAGATGGAGACTGTCCTAATTGACATAGACTTAACAATGGAAGAAAAGAAGGGGACATTGCGGCTAGGACTGGGACTCTTGTTGACTCATTCTAAGGGGACTTTGTCTTGAACTTGTAACTTGTCACCTTCAGGGGCGGACCCACCCTAGTAACTAGGTACAACACATGCTACAGGTCTTTTAAAATTAAGTTTTTCAATTAAAAAAATCAAACTTCAACTGACATTCACGTGAGGTTGAAAGCAAAAAAATGGAAAACAAAGTCAACTAGTACAACTACAATCTTTGGCGGTTTGGCCCACAATATTCTTTCACTGTTTCACACAATCACACGCAATCACTCTTATGAGTAAGGCCCACAACAATATCCTTTCACTTTACTTCGTATTACCATAATACCATATTAGTACTCTAATTAAAAAAATTAGAACCCAAATACTGCACCACTCTTTGTCGGGGACACACAAATACGCAATTCGACGCTGCTTCGACGCTGGATGGCTGGAGCACTCGGGATTTTTGATTTGGGGTTGTTTCGATAGGTTAGTTGTGAATTAATTATTTAATTTCACTTTCAGTTTGGGTAAATTGTGAAATAAATTTGGCTGATTGCTCTAAATTGTTATTGTGTATTTGTTTATTGTAATTATTTAAACTAGGGCTGATTATCGCACGAACCGAGACCGACCCCCCCTGGGCTCGGCTCGGCTCGTTAAGAAAATATAAGAGCTCGACTCGGCTCGTTAGCTCGATGAGTCTATAGAGCTTGAGCTCGACTCGAGTTCGTTAGGCAATTATAAAGCTCGAGTTCGGCTCGAAAGCTCGAATTTTGGCTCGTTTAGTCGTTTATAGGCTACGGTTCAGCTCGTTTTAAGGCTCGTTTTGCACATCAATGAACCTGATTTCTGTTTTGAAATGTACAAATCTATGAGTTAATAAATTCAATTCTTGTTTCAATCCAATCATTATTCACCAATTACAATTACAATATTAATAAAGTATTCAAAACTTCAAACTACCAAATTACAACAAAGTTCCAACATAGTATTAATCTAGGAATCCAAATGTACTTCGGCTTGGGTTGTGCTTCCTTATCCTAAAATACACAAAGAGTAATATAAGAATATAAC
>SNQN01000830.1:0-46085 GCA_008642245.1 Bassia scoparia | reverse complement strand
TAGAAAGATATTCGTTTTAGATACACTTGAGCATACATATAGAATTGATCATTCTAACACACAAGTGCCCAATCAGTTTAGCTTACATCGAGTTGTAATTGTCTCAAGTAGAGTTGTTACTTGAGAGGACTTTGACGTTGTTGTATTAAAGGGTTTTGGGTTGAGAGAATCCAGAGAGGCCTGTAAGAGAGGAGAGCTTGCAAGAGTTGAGTGCTCGATCAACAAAGGTTGATTGAGAGGCTTTCGAAGTTCGAGAGAACTTGAAGAGTCCTTAGATGTATTAGGTGTGGTATCCGAAATAAATCTAAGAAGAATCCTGTGTGGTATCAGGTCACAGTTTATCTCTTACGAGTTGTCAAGGAAGTTTCTGTTTGGAAGAACTTGCATCTCGTTTCTTGCTTAATAAGTTTTTATTTCCGCTAAAAGCTTAATTTCCTTAAGTTACAATTCACCCCCCTCTTGTAACGTTCAGTAATCCAACATTGACCACAACTAGAGATGCAGTGGGTAAGGACCCTGCCGGGATACGAGGATCCAGATCCATTTTGATGGATTTGGATCTAAATTTTAGGGACCTGATGGATCCGGGTAGGATAGGATCCTACTTTTAAAAACGGATCTGCCGGGTCCGTCCTTCCTAGGACCCTGTTCAGGATCCGTTTACCCATTTTTTAAAAATAATATAAAATAATTTTGGTAAATAGTGATACTACTAAAGAATGCTACTAAATCCATTATTTATAGTTTTGACCCAAAACTAATTAGTACTCTAAATCAAAGTATAATATTGCTTTTTGAAACTTTGTTTCTCGTACATTAAATGACTTAAATATTTAATCATGTATGATTGATTGTAAATCACGATAATGGGAGATGTAAGAAGATTATGTTGTTTTATGCTTTTTTAATCAAAATTTGGTTCATATTTGTTATTTGTCATTGAAGTAAACAATAAGAAAAATCCATTTAGGATCCATTTAGGACCCGGATCCGTAAGGATCCAGACGGATCTGGATCGGTCCTAAAAATAGACCGATGATTCGGGTAGATCTGATCCTACCCTGAAAAACGGATCCGGGTCTGGATCCTAGAGGACCCCCGCGATCCGGTCCATTGCCATCACTACCACAACTCTCAATCAATCAAAGCAAGCGTTTTCGAAAAATCACAATTCTCAACCAAAGACCGAAGTAGACCTTAAAGGAACGCTATTGTGCTCTCGACCTTCAATCCTTAAAGGCAAGCAAGCTAACAAATTATGGTCACAAATGGGCGTTTGATGCCTAATCATCGTAACTAAGCACCTCTCACTCTCAATAAGACACGCTCCCCCACCTCAAAGGCACAAAACAAAGTGGCGTCTCAAAGCTCAATAGTGTAAAGCCCAAGAAAAAGTCAAGAATGAAATCGAACAACTCTAACATGTGCCTAAAAGTGAACTCATGTCTTCCTCCACAAAACGACTCAACATCTAGAGTTAAAAGGACTTTTGGGTTGTAATGTCAGGTATAAGTGGGTAGGGTAAGAATGTGGCTATGTGTTTACCTAGTCAAGTGAACTTAGAAACGCAAGAGCTTAACACAACTAAACTAAGGGGAGTTTCTCGCCCCGCAACTCAACAACTACTACTTGAAACCAATACACTTACAACTTCACATTAGACTTTGGACCTTTTTTTTTCATTTTTTCATCTTTTTTTTGTTTGAAGCTACTAGCTTGAACTAAAGTATTTACAAGGGGTTTTAAGGTCATCCCCATGAAGCAACTACACAACTCAACACTTATTTACATTAAAGCTCAAATACATCACCAAACCCAAGCTCTATTTCACTGACACTAGAGGAAATCCAACAAATTGTCGTAGTTCATAATATGGGTAAGAAGAATGTGGAAGCTCAAAGGGTTGCAAAGGAGAATGTAAACCCAAAATCCCGTTTATTTGAAAAGGAAATAAATAAAAACAAAAGATCAATGCAAAAAGAAAAAATATTTTTGTGTCCCAATTCCCAAAATGAATGCCTTAATCATCCCTATAACAGTTCGGTCTAAGCCTCGGAAGAACATGAGTGAGATATAAGTGCGAAAATGACACATTGCTAGACCCTCAAGTGTGTTGAAATTTGTGTGCTTAGGGGCTCTAGAAATCATCCCTCGCCTCATTTAGTCTCAACAAATACCACAATGTGCAAGCCTTATCCTAGGTTGGGTTGACCCAACATGGATCCTAAAGGAGAGTGAAGGATAGTCAATTGCTACGTGACTAGCAAAATACCCCTAGAATCAATCTAGCAATCACACAAAAATCAAGTCTGGTCCAAAGGTCTATGGTCAAGACAAAGCCAATTATCACTTGCTTTGAAAGAATATATACAAAATCCTCCCGTGCTCGAGGCCACGGGATAACTGACCACCAAACATGAATGAGAGATTAAAGAAAGTAAAGCTAAAAGGATATGGAGAGTGGAGTTAGAGCAATCTCACCCACACCACTGAACAAGGTGGTTGCCAACATCTCGCAACCGTTAAACTCCTTGCCCAAAGAACTATGGAAAGTCACAACAAACTCCAACCAATTAGCGATGTGGGATGGTGGTTCTATTAGGCTTGACATAGCTATGACTAGCTACTTCGAGGAACCGGTTCCCTCAGTTATCCAACTCGGCAGACATCCCCGAGTTGGGCAAACAAGCACCCTACACTAAGAAATGTTTTTAATAATTTTCATTTTTTTTTGGGATTTTTTGAAAAACCTTTTTTTTAAAAAAAATAATATAAACAAAGAACAAAGGTCCTTCCACGCCCCCCCCCACTTGAATAAAGCATTGTCCCAATGCTTAATACAAGAGAGAAAGATGCGGGAAGGGGGGCATAGTGAAAAACTATTACAAGACATAAAGGTGTCTGTCTAGGAAATAAACACTCAATGATCCAAGAGTTTGTCATATGCCATAGCACACGACTCAAGGAACATCACATAGCAAGAGACAAGAGTAAAGCATGCACAAAGTTCAAAAGGACTCTATTCCTACATGAAGAAATGGTAAGGGAGGAAAAGATAATGACATTTATATACACCTTTGCACATGAAATCAACACATAAGTTTTTAGAGGAGGCAAGAGAAGGAGGAAGACTCTTTCAAGTGGTGGTGAGTTTGATAAACATATGGGAGAGAAATAGGGTAAGAAGAGCACAAGATTAAGCGACCTCCTTGAAAAAGGGATATGAGAAGAGAGAGTAGCACAAACTTTTGTGCTAGACAATTCACTCTTATATCATAGAAATTAATAGATTGGCTCTTTTCATTTAGAACTTCTTTTTCCAAGGATTTCTCTACCGCAACACACCAATCAACCGCATTTCGCCTCAACGAACGGCTCTTCTACTCAAGGGAATCATAGTCATTAATTGATTTAGGTGGTGCAGAAAAGAAATGAATGGTGGAGTCCAGGGAGAAGGATGCAAACAATAGACAAGGAAGTTCATAATCATTCCACAAAATCCTTATCCTTCTCATCATGATCGGATTCATCAAACACAAGTTTGAATCATCTTCATCACTACTCCGAAAAATCATCATCATTAGCTTGTCTTTCTTCCTTAAAGCATTTCTTTCATTATAAAGAGAATTTCCATCAACATCAATAAAAGTCTCTAGATTCATACATAATTTTCACCGCATCATTTTCTTTTCAACCTCATGCATTCTTATCCTTGCATCTTGTATCTATATGCAGACTTAGCTACATGGTAATAGCGCCCGCTCTCTCAAATATACGCCGATATACTCTGCGAGGCTGCCATGATTTGTGCGGGCTCCTACCTTCGATATACTGGCATTCAACGCTCTCCGCGCATATATGCTCCATTTCGTGGCGTCATAGATTATCATTATACCTCAAATCATTTGAGGGTTAGACAATCATTATACCAACTGAGTTGCAGAAGAGCATTTTAGATATCACAATGGAGGGAGAATCATGGGGAGCATAACATTAAGAAAACATGAAAATCATCATTGTATGCAATGCAATCAAATTGGGACTCAATTTTTTCACATTAGATGCATAAACATCACAATAGAATTGGGTGGAAAGGAATTCAAAATCGTCTAGACAAGTGAGCCGATAATCATCAAAAGGCAGTAGAAAAAATCGTTGTTAATTCATGCATTTCATTTGCTAAATAAGATCATGATCATAGAAGGCATTTCATTACAACTCGAAGACTGATGAGGAAAGAGGCTTATCACCTCATTTGGTTAGACTCGACGCGAGAGTGTGTACCCATGTCGCCACTGATTGTGTTCTTGACTAGGGCCAAGTGAAGAAAATCCCAAGCTTTCATTCAAGCGAAATAGCTTAAAATTCTCCATTTGTGCATCATCACCTTAGTTCAAACCCACCAGGTAAAAGAAAACAAAAGAAAAGGTTGATATTGATTACCAAAATGAAGAACTTGATTGATTGAATAAAAATTGCAATTACAAGCTAATTTATCTCTCTAAACCCTAAGCTAATTCTAATCTAAACCTAAAACTAAGAAAATGAGAGTGTGTGTGAAAAACCTCTCAAAGAGGGTATTTATATCCCCTCTAAACAAGGCCCAAAAAAATGAAATCCACGCGTCAAATTGCAGTGGTCGCTCCTTGGCGGAGCGGTCGCTCCTAAGCTACTGGAAATGGAGCTTAGGAGCGACCAGACTGCGCAGAACTCCAAATTTGAAACACTCACAACTTTTGATTTATACCTTCGATTGCAGCGTGCGATATACTGTTAGAAATCTCCGGATCTCTAGTTTTTAATGCAATTGGCAACACATCAAAATTCGTTGTAGAACGAAAGTTATGGCTAAAATGGTGAAGGTAGGTCGAAAATTGATTTTTGAACTCTCTTCCACTTTGCCTTCCAACCTTCCTAAGGCTTCTTCCAATATGCCACCTTCCATGCCTCTAAATGCTCCTCCAAAAGAGTCCATGACCTACAAACCACTCAACCAAATGTCAAAGTAGGTGCTAAACCTTAAAAACACATCGAAATTGCATCATTTTAACAATTAAGGTTCAAAAACTCTAATGTGATGCAAACGAGCATAAAATGGGACTAAAGTATACAATTAGGCTCAAAATAAGGTCTAAATGAGGGTTAAATGAGTATGAGAAGTGGCCCTAAAAACCACTTATCAGAAGGCTCTTGAAAATTTTAAAAATCAAAAGGGGTCTATTATAACAAGTTTTGCTCAACAAGATCAAGAAGGAAAAGAACGATACAAAATAAGATTAAAAGCTTCAACCAAGTGTTTGAAATGGCTTCTACATCAAGGAATTCCTACTCGTGGTTACGATGAAACTGAAAGCTCTCAAAGTAGGGGTAATTTCATAGAACTTCTAAAGTTTCATGTTGAGGATAGAAAAGATGTTCAAAATGCTGTTCTAGAAAATGCTCCACAAAATTGTCAGCTAACTTCTCCAAAAATTCAAAAGGACATTACAAATGCTTGTGCTAGAGAGACAACTAAAAAGATTCTTGAGGAACTTGGTGATGATTTCTTTTCCATTCTGATTGATGAGTCTATTGATGTTTCGGATAAAGAACAAATAGCCCTTTGCTTGCGTTTCATTAACACAAAAGGGGAAGTTGTAGAATGCTTACTTGGACGTATGCATGTTCCAAACACCACTTCTATGACTCTCAAAGAAGCAATTGAATCATTGCTTATGGAGCATTCTTTAACTCTTTCTAGAGTTCGTGGTCATGGTTACGATGGTGCTAGTAACATGTCCGGTGCAATTAGAGGCCTCAAAACATTAATCATGGATGAAAATAAGTATGAATATTATATCCATTGTTTTGCTCATCAACTTCAATTGACACTTGTTGCTGTTGCAAAGAAGAACAATGATTACAATTGGTTGTTTGTTGATGTACTTCCTCTTTTGTTGAACTTTGTTGGTGGTTCTCCTAAAAGGAAAGAATTTCTTCGAGAAAAAAAAGGCTCATGTTGTTGATGCTCTATCCTTGGGTGAACTTAAAACAGGAACTGGTTTGAATCAAGAGCTTTGCTTGAGCTGCCCTGGTGACACTCGTTGGGGATCTCATTACAAAACAATTGTAAGTGTTTTAAATTTGTATAACCCTATACTTAAGTCGCTTGATGAGATTAAAAAGGTCACCATTGATGAAGGTGAGAAAAACAAAGCTATTGGAATATCAACCATGTTGATGTCCTTTGACTTTGTTTTTGATGCACATTTAATGGGATCGATTTTTGAGATCACAAATAATTTGAATATGGCTTTGCAAAAGAGGGACCAAGATATTGTGAATGCAATGAACTTAGTTGACATGACCAAACGGAAATTGCAAAGTCTAATAGATGATGGATGGGAAGATCACTTGAACAAGGTCATTTCTTTTATGGAGAAGCATCACATTGACATTCCTATCATGGAGGAAAGATATGACCACCGAGCGAAAAAAATGTTTCGAGGAAATACACCACATGTGACAAATCTTCATCATTTTAGAGTTGATGTATTTCTTAGTGTCATTGATCTACAATTACAAGAACTTGAAAATCGATTTGATGAAAAAAGTAAAGAACTACTCATTTGTATGTCATGCTTTGATCCTACTAATCAGTTTGCATCTTTTGACATTGAAAAATTACTTCGGCTTGCCCAATTTTATGAGAAAGAATTTTCTAGTGGTGATATGATTTTTTTTAATCATTCACTTGGAAATTTCATTGATGACATGCAACATGATGAAAGGTTTTGGAACTTGAAAAATCTCAATGAACTCTCCATGAAACTCGTTAAGACTAAGAAGCATGAAAATCATCTAAAAGTTTACTTGCTCATAAAGTTGGTGTTGCTTCTTCCCGTGGCTACAGCAAGTGTTGAAAGAGCTTTCACTGGGATGTCACTCATAAAGAACAAGTTGCGCAATAGGATGGGAGATCAATTGTTGAATTATTGTTTGGTGACATATTTGGAGAAAGATGTCTTTTTAGATGTTAAGCTCAATGATATTGTAAATTGTTTCCGAAATATGATAACTTGAAGGGAGAAATTGTAATGATTTTAAAATATTTTTTTGGTTACAAATAAACTATTTAACTCTTGAATTAGTTTATTAAATTTACTTTCAGTCTTTTTGTCTTTCAAAAGTTGGTGCTACACCTGTTTGAAATTCCTGGGTCCGCCCCTGGTCACGGTCAATGGTCTCAAATCCCTTGCAACGAGCTCGCTTTGATGTTGTGAACCTTGTTTGCCTAAGCCATAAAAGGTTCACTTAACGCTTGGGAAGGCTATTTGACTTGTGGTTTTGCTTTGGGTTAGGTCATTTGACTTGTGAGTTGACTTTGGGTTAGACTCTGGCTTAAACCTCTATCTGGTTTGAGGCATCAAAACCTATTGGACTTGAACTTGACATTGATTTGGGACTGGACCTAACTTGAACCTCTATCTAGGCTGAAGTGCTTAGACTTAAACTCAATTTGACTTGAGTGTTGGGCTTGACTTGGCTAGTACCTCGATCTGGTTTGAAGTACTAAGAGGTTTTGGACTGGAATTGGACTTGARATTTGGGCTAGATTTGACATGTATGGACTAGTACCTTGGTCTGGATTAAGGTACATAGACTCACTAGACTTGCATTTGGACTTGGGATTGTGTTTGGATTGGACTGGACAAAGACCTCGGTTTGTTTTGAGGTGTTTGGGCTGGACTCGAACTAGACTTGAGTTGGACTAGACTCTAGACTAGACGAACTTAGCATTGAGTCACCATTGTGCTTTTTTATGTGGACTTGAGTGTGAATTAGAGAAGATTTGGAGTGGAATGGGAAGATGGAGAATTTATGGAATGAGACTATGGATGTGGCCCATGAATGTAGAGATGATTTTTTGTGGAATTTGAAGTGGACTTGAATTTGAATAGAACATGGATCATGTACTAGAAATAGACATGGGTCATGGGCCACGGAATCGAAGAGAAAGGTATTGAATTGCATATGCACATGTAGACACATAAAGCACATTAACATAATAGATGCAACCTAGAGTCTACTAAGGTAAGTCAAGGGTGTCCAAAAGGGTCCCATGACTAGGCTTAGAACGGTCCTTAACACATCCAGCCCGTTGTGATGATCCAAGGAGGTCTAAACCATTACGGCTTTGTAGCGCAAGCAACCGCACGTCATGGTGGGGATGAGCATCAAACTTAAGAGTTGGTTACATAGGTAGTGCACCAGCGCCAATCTTAAGCGAGCCCTCCTGGTATGTATCGAGTGTAGAATACACTCATGTGAGACGTGTTGCCTATAAAGCGGATACTCAGTGCCAACGACCTTAGTACCGCGTAATGCAAAATGCATAGCACCACATGTTAAAAAAATTTGGTGAATTCGCGAGACTTTTCGAGTTTCGTCCACTTGTTCAATAGGGATTAAAACCCCAAAGAACTCTTCAGTGGAGTCGCCAAAAAACTGTACGGGCATCGGGGCGTCACCGGGCCGGACTAGGTCCGGTCCCTCTGCACCAGGGGGTACAATTAGTTGATGACTCGGTTTGTTACTAGAATTGAATTCTTTCTATTTTGCATAGTGTGAGTATGCTTGGCATTGAGGGTCATAGAAACTCAAAATCGAATAGAGGAAGTCGTCACCGCACTTCTTTCGGGAAGCTGCGGAACCCGTTTTAAGCCTTGCCTATAATTGCATAAAGCAAGGCGAAGGACTCAATGTTAGGTCGTGCACCAGATCTAGATTAGGGGACGAGGGTAAAGGCGAAGTGATAAGAGTCGTTTATCATATTAAATTAATCATTTATTAAACCTATCTTAGTCCTTCAAAAATATTAACAAATAGTAAAAGGGCAAGAAAGGGTCGATCCCACAGGGGGATTATTAACTATAAATACTCAAAATTCAATCTAATAATGTTAAGTATAATACATATATACAATATTTAAACTATTCACATATATACGATTATGGAGGATTTAAAGAAATTGTGATTATTTATAAGAAATCTACTTCTAAACTAAACTACTATTTACAAGCGATAACAACTTGACCGATTRCATTTATACCTCTTACTTTAATTCAATAATTAGCGATAATATATGATTTACCTTGAGGATTATCAATTATAATTACTAGACTAATTGTAGAGCCTAAGATAACAAAGACTCCCTATCATCCCTTAATATAAGCCAATTACGAACTAAGCCAAATTGACTCTAAACCATTCTAACTTATACAAATATGATCGCAACTCATGTAATTTAGATATGACAGCATTATAAACTAAGAGACATCATTAGTCCTAATTAATCTAATCACATAAATGTTAGAATAATTAGATTGACATTACTTCTCTAACTCAAACCAAGCTATGATCGCAGACTCAATATAAATTAGGGACTACTTCATTATACGATTACGAACTAAGCCAAATCATATAATTAGCAAACACCTACAATGAAAGCTAACAATCAATCATATAATTATAAATTGTATAATTAAGCATAAGCAATCTCAAATATTAATTAAACTGAAAAATAACTCAAGTAGATTGTAACAATCCAAACCAGAATATTAAACTAATAATCGAATCAAAATAAGTTAATTAGAGAAGTAAAGGAATTAACAAGGAATTAAACTAAAACAATAAAATAAGGAGAACTTATGATTTTTGTACTCAAGAACACTCAAACGATACTCGGCTTCGACCCCGCGATTCGATGTTGTCCTCGTTCGACCTTGAATTCGAGTCTAAGCTTCCCTTCAATGGTTGTCTCCTCTAACAYTTMCTCCAATCGAAAACCCGATCAAAACCCTAACTCTCACTTGCTCTCAAAATTTTGATCGGTTGTGTTGTGTTGTTGTGTTTTGATTATACGGATGTATATAAACTATGCTTTTTGTCCCTGAATATTTGGATGAAGCTGTTGCGTGTTGGCTCTATCTTTTTTTGTCTTCCTCTTCAAGCTTAATCCTCCTATTCCTTCCTTATTTCCACGCATGCATCTAATCATCTACTTATTTGTTTCCTTTTTTTCTTCCTTCTTTATCTTTGTTTATTTTTTCTTTTATTCTTCTTGCCTAATTTCTTTTCTTTACTTGCACGCGACCTTAGCTTGTTGTAGAAGTGGGCTTTCTTTCTTTGATTTGCACTTGACAAGCCCAATTGCCCTTTTCTTCTCAAATTTATACCAAAAACACATAACACAATTTTTAGTATCTATTATTATAAAAATATCTATCAAATAAAATAAAAGTATAAAATAATATCTWAAATAATAAAGTTACTAATTTAATAAAAATAACTAAGATAAGACGATTATAAGACTAATATTAGGGGCTAAAAATATCGTATATTATGCACTTATCAAATTCCCCCACATTTAGCCTTTGATCGCCCTCGAACAAACTAAATAAAACTAACCTATAATAACAATAAATCTAACTCACTGTCGTAGGGCGGAGTCACGATTGCACTCAGCATGTGCAACAAGCCCTTTAAACCCCTAAGTTACCCTAGTGGACAAGTACGGTCTCGTGAAGGTTTTCAGATGGCATACCCACAAAGCCTTATTAAATTAATGACAATGAAAATAACACTTTAATTTGCTAGCATTATATCACACCACCATTCCTCAAAGATGAAACCAATATAATAAGAGCTCAACAATAGGCTAAAACAATTTTCTAGAGAAATAGAACGAAGCTTTTAAAATTAATCTAAGAAACATTTTTGTTAAGTTAGCAAGCTATTAACGCTATTGAACTTTTATTCTCAAGCAACACTTATAAATTATAGTTTGATCTTACATGCAATCTAGGTGCTCATGTGCAAGTGTATTGACATTCGAATACGAGGCACTTCAGTTGGACTTAATTAATGTTTCAGTTGATTCCCCCTTACTCCTGTACATTAGCACTTAGTACCCGCACAAGGATCGTCCCTTTTCATATGACATCTCATCAATTGCCACCCATGGTCTCAAAGGAGTACGCGATACTTCGCCTTATTGTCTTTGCTTTTTTGGCTTTTTAATTTGCTCTTTCTTTGACCTTTTTTTCCTCTCTCTGTTTTTATGGTTCAATAATCTCACTTTTTGTGKATAAAATTAAAAATAAAGACATATAAATTTTTTTCTGAACCATTTTTCACTCATAACAAAGTCAAGTAATTCTCCAGTAACCAAGAGCAGTGAAAAAGTCACCAAGAAAAGTAAGAGGTACTATTTAGGTAGATTAAGAAAATTGAAGTATTTCCTTCATACCTCGCATCTAAGCCAATGAAGATAGTGTGCTAGATCACATATAAGAATAATCATTATTAAGGTTCAATTAATGTGTCGCAAGAGTTAAAGCCATCACATTCACAACTTCAAAAACAATTTTTTTTGTTAGTATGAATTTTTAAATCAAAGTTTTAAAACAAAGTTAGATTAGAGCCTATTATCAAAACATCTCATTAACTAGTAACTTCTCTAAGAGGCAACATGAATAACGCTTAATATACCCTCAAATAAACAAATAATTAATCATTTAAGCTCATAATTCTTGAAAATTTTGGGCAGCATCTCCCCATAAATTGGATATACCGGCAATTATTTGCCAAAATTTATAACTGTAATATACCAATTTCAACCAATATATCCATAACAATATCACCAAACAACCCATCATAACAAATAACAACTATCTCACCAAATATCACCAACTTTCCTCTCCCCCACACTTATAATTTACATTGTCCGCAATGYAAAGAAAGAAAGAATAAAAAGGGGTGGTGACTTAGCTGGTTATTTGCATGTTATAGCGTCCTTATGACTGTTCATGTCTGAATGGACTGCAATAATATTCCTGCTGTCCGAACTCTTCCAAGTTTGAATTGTACTGGTCATCAAAGAATACTTTGTGAAACAATAGTACCTGTTAATATAGCATGTTTTAGCATAAACAGCCACAGGGTAAAAATGCTAATCATTGTCATTAAGTTATCCTAAAATAAAACACCACTAAGAATTAAATAAACTAACTAAAAAAATAAAGCAATTAAATCAATCTTGGGTTGCCTCTCAAGCAGCGCCTTTGGTTTAAGTCGTCGACTCGACATTCTTTTCCTTTCTTCCGTCAAGCATCCTCGAGAAAAATATCTTCAATATGCATCACATAATGCTGATCATAAAAGGGTTTCAACCTATGACCATTAACTTTAAAAACTTTGTTAGTATTAAAGTCTTGGATCTCTACTGCACCATGTGGAAAAACATTAGTTACAACAAAGGGGCCAAGCCACCTAGTTTGTAGCTTTCCTGGAAATAATTTCAAGCGAGCATTAAATAGAAGAACTTTRTYTCCAACCTYAAATGATTTTCTAGCGATGTTKTTATCATGGAAGGCTTTGGTCTTGTCCTTATAGATTTTTGCATTCTCATAAGCCTCTCGTCTTAATTCCTCTAATTCAAGTAATTGCAATTTCCTCTCATTTCCAACCAAGTCATAGTCTAAATTACATTGTTTCATAGCCCAAAACGACTTATGTTCGATTTTTACAGGTAGGTGACAAGATTTCCCAAACACAAGTCTAAAAGGAGACATACCTAAAGGGGTTTTATATGCAGTTCTATACGCCCATAAAGCATCTCCTAACCGAAGACTCCAATCTTTTCTATTGGGATTAACCATTTTTTCTAGAATAGACTTAATCTCCCTATTTGAAACTTCGGCTTGACCACTAGTTTGAGGATGGTATGCAGTGGGTACTCCATGGGTTACATGATATTTTTGAAGAAGAGCACCAAAAGCCTTATTGCAAAAATGAGTACCTCTATCACTAATAATCGCCTTAGGCATGCCAAATCTATTAAATATATGACTTTTAACGAATTCTATCACGGTTTTGGCATCATCAAATTTAGTTTCTTTGGCCTCTACCCACTTAGAAACATAGTCAACAACAAGGATAATGTAAACTTTACCAAAAGAAGAAGGAAACGGGACCATAAAATCTATGCCCCACACATCAAATATTTCACAAATAATTATACCAAATTAAGGCATTTCATTCCTTTTAGACAAATTTCCAGTCTTTTGACAACGTTCGCAAGCTTTACAAAATAAATATGCATCCTTATATATAGTAGGCCAATATAAACCACACACAAGCACCTTATGAGCAGTTCTTTGAGGACCAAAATGTCCCCCACTTTCAAGACTATGACAAAAAGTGAGAATAGAGTTAAATTCATGCTTGTCTACACACCTTCTAATTATCAAGTCAGCAKATGATTTCCATAAGTAAGGATCATCCCATATATACAATTTAGAATCAGATTTTATCCTTTCCTTCTGAGTTTTAGTGAGTGTGGGTGGGAATGCTCCTGTCACTAAATAATTAACAATGTCTGCATACCAAGGAACATCTTCTTTATATAGTGCAAGAAGCTGCTCATCAGGAAAAAACTCATTCATGATAGGCCAGTCCTCTCTAGGAACAATCCTACTTAAGTGGTCAGCAACTTGATTCTCAACACCCTTCTTATTCCTAATTTCTAAATCAAATTCCTGTAATAAAAGCATCCACCTAAGTAATCTAGGTTTAGACTCTTTCTTTTTCAGCAAGTACTTAAGAGCCGCATGATTAGAATAAACAATCACATGAGTGCCAAGTAAGTAAGTTCTAAATTTCTCCAAAGCAAAGATCACGTCATACATCTCTTTTTCAGTCACAGTATAATTACACTGAGTAGGGTCAAGTGACTTAGAAGCATAATGGATCACATAAGACTCTTTATCTTTATTTTGTCCTAAAACAACCCCTATAGTTTTATAACTCGCGTCACACATAATTTCGAAGGGCAATGTCCAATCAGGAGGTCTAATAATAGGTGTGGTGGTCAATTTTTCTTTTAACTCATCAAAAGCTTTTCTACATGCATCATTAAAATTAAATCTAGCATCTTTAGCAAGTAAAGCACACAATGGAGAAGCAATTTTAGAGAAGTTCTTAATAAAGCGTCTATAAAAGCCAACATGCCCTAAAAATGATCTAACATCACGAACACATGTAGGATAAGGCAGCAAACTAATGACTTCTATTTTTGATTTATCAACTTCTAGACCTTTAGCACTAACAATATGTCCAAGCACTACACCTTGTTCTACCATAAAATGACATTTCTCAAAATTTAAAACAAGGTTAGTTTCAACACATCTTTTCAGAACACGAGACAAACCATGTAAACATCTGTCAAATGAATCACCAAAAACAGTAAAATCATCCATAAACACCTCCATATCATGGTCAATCAGATCAGAAAATATGCTCATCATACATCTTTAAAATGTACCAGGTGCATTACACAAACCAAAAGGCATTCTCCTAAAAGCAAAAGTACCAAATGGATAGGTAAAGGTGGTTTTGACTTGGTCCTCATTAGCAATAGCGACTTGCGTATAACCAGAATAGCCATCTAGAAAACAAAAGAATGATTGTCCGGCAAGTTTGTCTAACATCTGATCAGTAAATGGTAAAGGGAAGTGATCTTTTTTAGTAGCTTGATTTAGCTTCCTATAGTCTATACATACCCTCCATCCATTAGAGACTCTAGTAGGGACAAGTTCTCCTTTATCATTTTCTACTACTGTTATTCCAGTCTTTTTAGGTACTACATGAATAGGACTCACCCATTGAGAATCAGAAATTGGATAAACTACCCCTGCATCTAACCATTTAAGAATTTCTTTTTTAACTACTTRCATCATTGTAGGATTTAATCTACGTTGAGCTTGCCTAYCAGGTTTAGTTTCRTTCTCTAAGTAGATTCTATGCATGRYTAAGGTAGGMCTTATCCCTTTTATGTCACCTAAAGTCCATCCTATTGCCTCTTTATGTTCCTTAAGAACATTTAACAATTTTTCCTCTTGCAAGTGAGTCAATGAATTAGAAATAATCACTGGTAAAGTATCATTAGCACCAAGAAAAGCATATTTTAGATTAGCAGGAAGTGGTTTTAATTCCAATTCAGGTGCCTTAACTACGGACGGGACCAATTTGTTCGGTGGATGTGACAATGAAACACTAAGTCCATTTGCATTAACGTCATCAGATTCAATCATATCATGGGAGTTCACTGAATCAACCAATTCAACTTTATCATAATTTAGAATATCTAAATCAACCAATTCATCAAACCATTTATCAAAGAATTCTTGTGCAATCCAATCAATAGCATCATAAGAATCAATAGCACTGACATTATTAACATCACTAGGGTATTTCATAGCATCAAAAATGTTAAATTTGATTATCTCACCATCAAATTCCATTGTTAAATTACCCTCATAAACATCAATCTTAGTCTTAGAAGTTTTTAGAAAAGGTCTTCCCAATAATAAAGGAACATTATCACTCCTTTCTCCCATATTAAGAAATTTGAAGGGAGTGAAAATATGTGGTGCAATCTGTGCAAGGATTGTTAGGATGTTAATGATGTGATATGCTATTGGTCGATGGTTTGTTTTGTGTTAATATAATCGAATTTAGTGTTTCTTTTTCTATAATGGAGAAAGTAGTGGAGTTTGGTTGCATCTCATTAGATTTGGTATTGGATGTGCAATATGATATGGGCAGGGAGAAGGTTGTTGCGGTTTTATTTTGACTTAATTATACAGGCGAAGTAGTTGGTGTTCAGAAGAAAGGGTGTGAGCGTGAGTTCATACAGTAGGAGCAAGAGTCCTACAGACCGAAAGATTAGGAGCAGGAGTCTTGTAGACCGAAAGATCCGTAGTGAACGTCAGACATATTTTCCCGTTATAACAATAGTCATTGTTCTTTTTAATGAATATATATGTACTAATGCTTATTGTACTCCGTACATATTTGTATCAACTATAACTTCAATAATAATAATAATAATAATAATAACAATAATAATAATAATAATAATAATAATTATTATTATTATTATTATTATTATTATTATTATTATTATTATTATTATTATTATTATCTATAAAGTAATTTTAAATTTCGGGATTCTATCTCGTCAAAAAAAAAAAAATCAAGATTCTAAAAGAAAAGGTTATTTTGCATTCGTTTATTTTGGTAGAACCGTGCAACACACGGGAACTAATCTAGTTGTATTATTATTTTGAATGAGATTAAGAACAATGACAATTTCATTGTTGTTGATTTCATTTTTTTATTTTTTCCACCTGAATTTAGCGACCGCTTCAGTAGTTGCTAACATGCAATCAGCAGTAGCTAAATTTCGTCTCCACTATGTAGTAGTCACCAATTTTAGCAACTAACTTATCAGTCGCCAACATAAAAAAAAATCAGTCGCTAAATTTAGCGACTGCCAAGTCAGTCGCTAACACACATTAGTAGTCGCTAAAAAAGTTAGTCGCAAGGTAGTCGCAACTAGGGCGACTACTCAGAATCAGTCGCTAAAATTGGTTAGCGATTAGCCTTTAGGCGACTACTAGTTTTCTAGTCGCCTCATTCGCTAAATCGTTTTAGCGACTAATTTTTCGGTCGCTAACACGGATTTTGGCAGTCGCTAAAAATCGATTTTTTGTAGTGCAACTCAACTCGTTAAGATCGCGAGAAAGCACGTTAATTTTGATAATTAATATTTTATAGTAAATAGTAATTTATTTAACATGTAAAATAAAACCAAAAATAATCAAATTACTTATATATAAAAAAAAGGACTCTCTCTAGTCCTTTCTCAAATATTTTGGAGGTAGGGTTTTCTCCCCTTGGAATTAGGGTTTAGGCTACTATTGCAATTTGATTCTTACTCAGTTTCAATGGTTGACAACCTTGTTTCAAGGTGTGCAATTCTCAATATTTCGGAGGAGGATGAAGTTGTGGTGGAGTTGGACGCTAATGACTTATCTAACCAAACCGAAAAAACATCCCCATGCTGGTAGGGAAATTGTTGACTGATAGACCCTTTAACGTGGAGGCTTTTCGCACTACCATGGCTCAAATTTGGTCTCTTTCATGCAAATTGTTTATTCGGGCTATTGGTACGAACTTGTTCGTTTTTCAATTCTTTCATTGGAGTGACAAAAAGAAGATCGATCTTGGCAGGTAGGCCGCGGTGCTTCGATCAGAAGTTACTGCTATTGAACGAGATCTCGGGAAATGAGCAACCCACTGAGGTATCTATTGACTATTCTCCTTTTTGTGTCCATTTATATAGCCTTCTGTTTAACGATCAAATGAATAAGGCTGTTACAACTCTTGCTGCTAATCTTGGGACTATTCTTGAGGTTGAGGAAGATAAACTAGGTTTAGATAATTATCGTCGTGTGAAAATTTTTACTGAATGTTCATAAACCTTTGCGACGTACACAACGGGTCAAGAATAAAAGAGGGTGCTATTGTGCGTATTGAATACAAATATGAAAGGCTATCGTATTTTTGCTTTTTGTGTGGAATCTTGGGACATAATTATATGGACTGTAAAAATGTTTCATCAGAGGATGGTGAGGAGGTTGCTGGATGAGGGACGTGGTTAAAAGCGTCTCTACGTAAGGGTGCGACAAAGTTGAAGGATGAATTTACCTCTTTAAAGGCAAGTAGGAAAACACTATTTGTCACAAAACATGAAGATTCGAGTTCTTCTGTGCAGAAGGGTTTGAATAATGCGGAGAGTGGGAGGAATAAAGAGGTGGTGGGAGTGGATGGTGCTCAAAAGGGGAATGAGGTGGAGTCGATGGAGGGGGGTAATACGTGTGAGGGTATGCCTAAAGAGATTGTTACAAGTGTGAGCAATGAAGAGGGTGCTAATGTGACGAATTCTTGTGAGTCATGTGGTGTGAGTGGAGGTGCTCCCATCTCTAAGAATGGGAGTACATACAAAAAGACACGTCGAGAGGAGAAAGGGAACGTGGGAGAACAACGGTTTGGTGGTGGGGTTGCACATGTAAGGGATGGAAAGAGGAAACCAATGTGGGGGGGTTGGTGATGTGGTGATGGGAGATGTGTCAGGTGGCATGAAGCATGCAAGGGTGGAGGATGTTTGTGATAATGATACTAGAGTAGCGTTGTTTGGGGTGAACCCACACCGCGAAGAGCCATGAATCTATTAAGCTGGAACTGTTAGGGGTTGGGAAATCCCCCGACGGTTAGTGCTCTTTGCAACATTTGCTAGAGAGATAGGCCCACTGTGGTCTTCGTTATGGAGACTAAGATTTATTCGCGAGCTTTAGATTTATTCGAAATTGTGACATACTCTTCCCACCATATTGAGGCTTAAATTCTAGGGCCTGATGGTGAGCCGCATTGGAGGGTAGTAGGTGTGTATGGTTGGGCAGCCTCGGATAGCAAACACCTCACATGGGAATTGATGAAAAATTTAAAACGTGAGGATGGCTTACTAGTGTTAATGTTTAGTGACTTTAATAAGATCTTGAGTGTAGAGGAGGAGGAGGGTGCAACTTCTCGTGAGGATAAGGATAAAAGAATGGTGGTGTACGTTTCGGGATGCGGTGGATTGTTGTGTTCTTCGTGATTTAGGGTATAGTGGGAGCAAGTTAACGTGGGAAGAGGTAACACCCCATCTACGATTAAGAGAGAGCGGTTGGACCGAATGCTAGCCTGTGAACGTTGGTGTGTGTTGATGAGTGAATGGGATGTTATTCACCTTCCCATCTATAAGTCTGACCACGCTCCACTCCTAAATATGTCGGCTAATGTAAGGAGGCGGAGTGGGGATAGGTTGTTTCATTTTGAGTCTCTTTTGCTCTCTTGGGAGAAGTGTGCGCAGGTGGTTCAAGAGGCGTGGGGTGAGCGGAGCGGTGGGAACATTATTGAGAGGGTAGCGACGGTGTCGGCCAAATTGACGGAGTGGGATTCTGCCTCATTGGTAGTATCAAAAGAAGGATTTAAGATGCTGAAAAAGGGTTGCAGCTGATTTAGAGGGGCTTTCCAGATGCGACGATGATTGATCAATGTGCTTCTATTGCGGCGGAATTAGATGAGTTGCATAGATTGGAGGAATCCTATTGGCATGCCCTAGCTAGAGCTAATAAGTTGCGTGATGGTGATAAAAATACTAAATATTTCCATCATAAAGCTTCGTAGAGGAGATGACGAAATATGATTGCGGGGTTGAATGATAAGGATGGGAATTGGAAGTCCTCAAAGGAAGAGATAAATGTCATTATTGAGGATTATTTTGCAACCTTCTTCGCGTCCGGAGCTCCATATGATTTCGAGGATGCAATAAGGGGTCTTAATAGAATGGTGAGGATGAGGTTGATGATCATCTTAATCAGGAGCCAACAAGGGAGGAGATTCGGGAGGCATTGTTTCAAATGCATCCTAACAAGGCCCCTGGAATAGATGGTATGCATGCATTATTCTACCAAAAATTTTGGTAGGTCATAGGATATGATATTGCTAATTATGTTAAGTCATGGTGGCGTGGGGAAGAAGATTTGGCCGAGCTGAATAAGACTTGTATTTTGCTCATCCCAAAATGCAATGATCCGAAAACTATGATGGAGTACCGACTGATAAGTCTTTGTAATGTCTTATACAAGATTTGTTCTAAGGTACTTGCTAATAAGTTGAAACCTTTTTCGGTTTCAATCATCTCAATTAACCAAAGTGCCTTTGTCTTGAAACGTCTCATTATGGATAATGCGCTTGTGGCTTTTGAGATTTTCCATGCGATGAAGAGGGGAGGCAAGGGGAGAGCTGGAAATGTGGCGATGAAGCTTAATATGTGTAAGGAATATGATAGAGTGGAATGGTGTTTCTTGGAATTGGTTATGAGTAGATTGGGCATGACTACAGGATGTATCAAACGTGTGATGAGCTGTGTCTCTAGTGTTTCATTTTCCTTTAAGATTAACGGTAGTATCTCCGGCTCGGTGGTTCCTTCTTGTGGCTTGCGACAAGGGGACCCAATATCTCCAAACCTTTTACTTTTGTGTGCGGACACCTCTCTATGATGATTACAAAGGTGGCGGAGGAGAATTTGGTACATGGATTGAGAGTTTGTCGTGGGGCCCCGCATGTATCACACTTATTCTTTGCAGATGATAGTATTTTTTTCGCTCGGGCGAACTTGCAAAAATGCTCTAGAGTTGCTGACATTATCAGTAAGTATGAGAGAGTCAAAAGGTTAATCTTAGCAAGACATAAGTTGTTTTTAGCAAAGGAGTTGTACGGAACGTCGATAGGAGATTGTTAGTGCATTGGGGATTCGAGAAGTTGACCGCCATGAGAAGTATTTGGGGCTTCTGACTATTATTGGTAGATCAAAGAAGGCTATTTTCTCTTGCTTAAAGGAGTGAATTTGGAAGAAATTGCAGGGGTGACAGGAGAAGCTATTATCGAGGCCGGGAAAGGAAATTCTTATGAAGCATGTACAATATTTAGTCATCACACAAATAAACTAGCAATAATCTTTGTATAAACGCACGATTTTGTAAAGGTTCGAATGAAAATATTGTACCTGCAGCAAAATAGGGCATTCAGTCAAAGGCACATGTGGATCCTTCCTAAGGCGGTCGAGTGTCATGAACAATTCCCCCATGCAGAACGGCATAGGATGGTACGACTAGCCTCACATTTCTAACCATAGTATTAAGACTAGCACGACCAGTAATAAGGCATAGGAGTACAACTAGCCTCGGATTGCTCAACAATAGTAATAAGGCTAGCATTGACTGGAAACACGATTGCTAAATTGGAGTGCAGATTTGTGAGTTCGAGTGGAGTGTGGAAATCAGTGACCTTTTGTTTAGAAGTACTCACACTTACACTTTGATTTTTTTTTATTAATCAATTATTTTTCGAAATTTTACATTTTTTTATTAAACTTGTTACACTATTTTTTTTAACGCCGGTTCTCGAAAATTGTTTGGAGGGAACAAAAAAAAATCCTATCTATTTCACCTAGACAAAAAATAAAATAGAAATTTTTACTTAAAAAAATGGAAAAAAAATAGGAAATTAAAATTAAACAAAAACCTTTATCTAAAACAGTAATACTTACAAAATAACAACAATTCTACACATTAGATAATATAAAACTACAAGTTGAGACATATTCAACAATATTACAATTGAAAAATGTATGTTTTTTAAGTTATTTTTTATTTTTTTTAGTGTGCAAGTCACACAGTAGTCACATTACACTAAAAGTCAAAACTACTGTATCAATGGTCCAATTTTTGGGTTTTATTACATTATGCCATTAGGGTTGTGAAAACCTATGTCGAGTCCATTTACATTCACTGAATTGAATTGAATGGAGCTGAATTAAACATAACTTAACGGAGTTGAACTGAACTGAATTATTTAACTTTGGATTAATATTAATCTTGGGATTAATATATGACTATCTAACTATAATAGTGTTCCCCGACGCGCGGAAGCGCGCCGTGGTCCACTCTAACAATATGACAATGCATTTGCGAGAAATTTAATGAAATGTACTTTGGATTAGTATTTATTGTACGCACTCAACCAATGATTTCCTCTATTTTTTTGTATTAGATCAATACGATATGAATAAAGTGAGATAAATTATTAGTTGTTGCTACATCTGAGCTTCCCATATACTACATGATACCTGCATTAATTCTTCGAATTTAAGGTTTATAAGTTAATAACAGTACTAAGATTTTGCTACAGTACTTCATTCGCTGATCAACCGATAAGCTCATAAACCTCTTTCTCAAATACCAATTGAATAAATGGAAGCAAAACGCAAATACAAGCTAGAAGCATGGGGAAGAAAAGAACTTGAAAATGCCAAAGCATATAACATGTAAACCACTCCCAAATCAAGGATACATTTTATCACTTCGCAATACATTACAACAATAATAAATATAGACTTTTGACTTTTGGTTCAGTTGGGGTAAATCTGACTCCCAACAAATTGAGTAGTAGTTGAATTTTCTGGGTTGCAGTAGATTAAAAGAAAAAGGCAAAAAAAACCCTACTATTTATAGTATGATCATATATCCTTTTTAATCAACCACTCATATTATCTACGATCATATACTTTTTATCGATTAGTCATAGTACGATCAATTTTTTTATCGATCATTCATAGTATCATATATACTATTATGTATGTGTCATTCTATGTACAATCATATATCTTTTTGATCAAATGTTGATAGTATATATATGATCATCTCGAATCCTTTTTCGATCGATCATTCATAGTATGATTAGTTCATTTTAATCAATCACGCATAGTACGATCATATCCTTTTTATTGGTCATTCTTAGTATAATTGATCATAGTATGTCCTATGTACTTATGTACACTCGTAATCATATCTATTTTGACTAATCAATCATAATACATAGAGATTAAGTGGAATTATTGCCTCTTAGATGTCTATAGTATGATCACATCCTCGCTCTTTGATCATATCTATTTTGACTAATCAATCATATAAGACAAATAAGCAAGTAGCATAAAAAAAAACCAGACCAAAACCAAGAGTCCATGTGTAATAGAAACTAGAAATTAAATGACAGATTTATTTTGGATAAATAAATTAAATGATAGATTAATGGGGCACCACCAACTTTCTTTACTAGATTTGTCTTTGAAGATACCAGACTTTTTTTAAAATCAAATTACTGAAATCAGAAAAAGCTCTCTTTAAGTGCTAGCTGAAGCAATTTATGCAGACACCCTGACCAAATAGAAAGGATTTGAATAGACAACCTTTAAATTTCCTTAGTAATACAGTCTTGTTCTTTTGGAGTGAAGTTAACAAAACTTACAAAATATATATATATATATATATATATATATATATATATATATGTATATATATATATATATATCATCATATTATATGAGTGTTTAATTATATTCATAACTATCTAATTATTTATTCATAGTTTATATAATTATATTAAGTACACTATATTATTATTTAGTTATAGGTTAGTATTTTAGTCATTTTTTTATTTTTATTTTGATGAGAAGTATTTTAATCATCCTTTTTTTACCTTCGTATAAATTATACAAGTAATACACTTAGGAGGGCTGCACGCCTGCACCAAGACATTAAAAATTTAATCTCTTGTAATCAAAATAAAAGTAAAAATTTAATACTACAAAGTACTTGATTCTAGTAACTTGTAAAACTAATACAGTGATACTACTAAAAAATTCAATATTGGTTGCAAATTTCAATCTTTGCTAGTTCCCCATGTACAGCCACACCACACACCTTTTCAAAAAAAAATAAAATGAAATAAAATAAACTGATAAAAAATAGATGATGGCCCCCACTCCAATAAAGAGTACTTTGCGTTTTGTACTGTAAAATGTAAATCATCTTCAACCCTTGAACTCCTCGATCTCCATTATCATTCATTTCATACCTTCAACCTTGAATCTGAAAATTCGAAAAAAAAATAACAATAATCAAAATCAAGCACATTAAAACACTCGATTTAATCATTCAAATAAAAACCCTAACTTATTTTGATGAAAAACCTGTGACAAGCTTAGTTTTAAAAAGCGTGAGGCGCTCTGAGGCTCTAAGGGTCCCTAGAGCCGAGGCGCTAGGCGCGAGGCGAAAGCGCTAGCTTTTAGGATATGAGGCGCTAATTTTTGCTAAATCCTTTATAGATCAAAAGTAGAACATATATAGTACTCAAAATAATAAAATAGCAATATTATTAAATTAAAATAGATATAAAGAGACATTGTTAATGCTACGCTACCGCAAAAGACTAAATCATATTAAAAATAAAAGAGAGAAGAAGAAAGCAAACATAAGAAATTTGGTTGATGACTTTGTAGGAGTGTAGAACACTAGAAATCATCATCATCATCACCATCATCATCTTCATCATCATCATCACACTCCTCGTACTCATCCTCGACATAATCTCCATCGTTGTCATTGTCTTCCTCCAATTCATCATCATCAAGTTGAACTCTAGAAGTAACATTGGTGTAGAACTAGTCATAGGAGCTTTCCCTTTGTTAGCTCTTGAAGATGATCCTCTAACATCCTTTCTTTGTGTTCTAGTGGCATAACTAGGCTCATTGGCCCCGGAAGCTCTACCAACAATATCCCAAGTCAAATCATCATCCCCAAAGACTAATTCCTCTCCATCCGAGTTCTCATCCATTTTACCAACTAACCACTCATTGCTATCATCAATCTCATCCAAAAGAATAGGATCAAGAGTGTCTTTGTTATTGTATCGRCGTTTCAAAGCACGATTGTACTTTACAAAAACCATGTCATTCAATCGACTTTGTGCCAACCGGTTCCTCTTTTTTGTATGAAGCTACAATATTCAAAAATAGATTTTCATTAATAACTTGTATAAATTTTAGAAATGCAACAAAAAAATTTTAGTAAAAATTACTTACATGTTGGAAAACACCCCAATTTCTTTCACAACCACTTGCACTACAAGTGAGGCTTAGAACCCTTACAGCAAAAAGTTGGAGGTTAGGGGTTGAGGAACCATAAGAACTCCACCACTCCGCTAAATACAAGACAAGTTGAAGGTTTAAGTTAGTTCTCACACTTGAAAGACAATATAGAAAGTCATAAAAGCTATTACTTGAACTTAAAAACAAATACCGGGGATTTTTGCTTCCTTTGCCTAATTGTCATATGATGGCCGAAGAGGCCGATTGTATTTCTATAGGCATTAAGCTCCATTAGTATCTTATCTTGAACTTCCACTTCCGGAGTTAGCCTCCCAATGCAATCATACAATCCCGTAAGAACTTCTTCACAATTTGCTTGTTTGGGATTGTCATAATATAGTTGAGGATTAAGATAATAGCCGACGGCATGCAAAGGCTTATATAATTGGCTTTCCCATCTTTTATCGATGTACTCAAAGGCTTTCTTATAACGATTTTCTTTGAATGCAAAACTCTCAGAAATGGCCTCTTTAGCTTCATCCATGGCTTCATATATGTACCCCATTGGTGGCTTCTTTTCACCATCAACTAARCTWAGAAKTTTAACAAYAGGGCCCGTCAATTTAAGAGCATATAAAACATCCTTCCAAAATTGTTCTTGCAAAATGATAGAAGCTACTTTCTTCCCACCACCTTCCTTAGGCCACCTAGAGGAATTCCATTCTTGAGAAGTCACCATCTTTCTCAAGTTATTCTTTTGTCTATGAAATTGAGCAAGAGTTATGAKAGAAGTAGCYAATCTTGTCACCGTCGGCCTATGCAAGTTTCTTTGATTAGTAAACCTTCTCATCATATTGACAAGAGAAATGTGGCTATATATATAGCCATTCATAAACATGTAACGCTTTGATGCATTCTTAACTTTAGGAATTTTTRCAATATCCTCCAACATTAGATGCGGTCTTGAGGCTTTAAGCAATTTTCCTACAATTTGCATATCAAAAAGTCATATTAGTTTTTTAATTAATGAAACAATATATCAAATTGTTCACAAAGTGAGAAAATGTCTTACCGTACTTAACATAGTTAGATGCATAATCCATAACCACTCGGATAACATTTGGTGCTCCAATTTCTTCAACCATATCATCAAGCATACGAAACAACAAGTTGGCATCTTTCACAATCTTTGAAACATCCATGGAGCGAATGAACATTGAACCTTTAGGAGAGTTCACAAGAAAGTTGACTATATCCTTTGAGGCTACGGAATCACGCCACCCATCTGATAAAATAGATCAACCTTTTGATGCCCACTCTTTTTTGTGCTCTTCCATCTCCTTATGTGTCTCATCAACTTCTTTTTTCAGAAGGGGAACTCTTAGTTCGTGCATTGTAGGTGGCTTTAATCCCGAACCATATTGACCATTTGACTCAATCGTCACTCCAAAACTTTCATAAGTTGAGGCATGAAATGGGATTTCAGCTTCATAAAACCACCTAGCAATGTCTCTACAAACTTTGTCCCTTAATTGTTTGTCACAAGATCCAAATATCCCTTACCTTTCTTGCCTCGCTTTCAACACATCTTTTGGTGTTGATGTGACAAACATGTCCAATGGTCCCTTTACCCTAGATCTTTTCTTTCCTTGATGGGCATTTCTCTCATCAACATCTTCATCATACTCATCAAGATCAACTACATCTCTAGGCATCATTTAAGTCACACTTTTTGCTTCAGCCTTCCTAATCATAAAATTCTTCACTTCCTCGGTCACATGTGGAGGAACATCAGGACAAACAGTCACATTTTTAAAACCTCCGACTAAATGTTGTTTCAATCTATAAACTCCTCCTTTAACAACTTTAGTGCAAAAACTACAAGTCCAATTAACCTTATTAGAAGGGTCGACTTGTGCATACTTCCTTGCCGGATCAAGGGTGTCATTACTTGAACCCGTAGACATTCCTTCATTACCAGACATTTCTGAAATTGCAAATAAAATCAATTAAAACAATGTCTAAACTGTAAAGTAATTTTATAACTAATTTTATAATTGAAGTTAGTAAATTGTAAATTTGTAAGTTGCAACATAATCACAGTAGCAATTAAAACATAATCACAGTAGCAATAAAATCAATTAAAACAATGTCTAGACATTATAGCAGCATAATTATTGTAAATTTGTAACATAATCACAGTAGCATACAATTATACAATAGAAGTTAGTAATATACAGTAGCATACAGTAGAAGTTAGTAATATACAATTATAAAAATAATTTAACACTAAATTAGTGAAGTTAGTAAGAAATATAGTAACAAACATGAAAAATTAGACAAAAAAAACACTCACTGGAAAAAAAACAGCAATTAAAAAGAACAGCAATGAAAAACATTAAAAAACAGCAGGGAAAAAAATTGAAAAGGAGAAGAAATGTAAGAGTAAATATAAAGGAAAAGGAGAAGAAGAAAAGAGGAAATAAAAAGGAGAAAAAAACAGCAGGAGAAACGAGAAGAGAAGTACATAAATTAAAAAAACGAGAAGAGAAGTACATAAATTAAAAAAAACGAAGAAAACGTACCTGAGAAGATTGGGTGCGATGGCCGGAGTGTTGGACGGTGGTAGAGGGCCAGTGGTGGAAGGCCGGTGGTTGCTGATGAAGAGGTGTGACGTGAGGAGAAGATGAAGAAAACAGATGATGAAGATTGCTAGGAGATGTCGACTATCGAGTGTACTAGGGCAAATGGAAAAATAAAAGTGCAAAAAAAACAAGTATTTTGAAATAAAACAAGAAAGATATTAGTAAAAGATAAGCCATATAATCGTTGGATTGCAAGTTGCAGCCAGCTGTCTTTTTTTTTAAATTTTAAAAATGATTAAAAAAGCAAAAGCAACTATCAGAGCTTTTTATCTATGAAGTGCCGTTTCACACTGCCTCACGCCTCACACCTCAGGCGCCCAGACCTGCGCTTTCCGGGATCGCCACGCTTTGGCCTTATGAGGCATTTTCCCAGCGCCTCTATGCGCCTCACGCCTAGGCGCGCCTCAGGTGTGCTTTTTAAAACCAAGGTGACAAGTGCCTTTAATTTTGCAACACTTGAAGAAGAAAAAGGAAACGCTACCACCACCGATTTGAGATGCGAACCGCAGCGATTTGGGTCGCGAACGTTCCACAATTCAGAACAAACGACTCAGGTCGCGATTCAGTCTAACGTCCCGTGTTCCTCGTTTCCCTGGTCAAAACTTCTTAGCTCTTAAAAGTTAGAAAAAATCTAGAAAAGAAGCAAAAGAAGAAGAAGCTAAATTCAAGAAGTAATTCCCAGCCAAAAATGACCAAATAAATTAAATCAATCAAATTTGCACAAATTACTGTACATCAAACTCATCTCAGACCAAAAAACCATCCAATGAACCACACATTCCAAGGTCTCGAAAACCCTGTCGGCGACAGATCACCGCCACCACCAATCCAACCAAAACCCCTAACCTTCACACCCTTTTTTGGCCCCATAGGTTGCATGCGGGCAACACCACTGCCACCATCACCACCAATCCACCTCCACAAGACAAACCACACCCTTAAAACCCTTTTGGGGCCCCATGGGTTGCATGCGAGCAACATGGCCGGCAACCAACCTTGCCCTTCCACATCCACAGATATCATCGCCGACCCAAAACACACACTACGAAACTGGATGCCAAAACTCCATGGAAAACGACAGTGGAGAAAGACAACGGGAAAATGTGAGGTGGAAGGAGGGAAAAATATGGAGAGCAAGTGAAGGAGCAATTTCTGGAACATGAGGGAGAGCAAGTTGGAGGGGAACATTTAAGGTGAAACATGGGGCCCATGTTCATGCCAGCAACATTTGGGGGGAGAAGGGCAAAAGTGTCACGACACTATTCATTATGAACAGTAACCGCTAAGGCACTTTCTTATTGTTAGGATAATAATGAGATTAATATTTAATTGTTATTAATAATATATCTTTAAGTTAATATTTAACTTAGGTTAATTTTTAATTTTGGATTAATATTTAACTATGGAGTATTTAACTTAGTTTAATATTTAACTTTGGATTAATATTAAACTTGCGATTAATATTTATACCCCATCTTATCTAAATTGCCAACAAATTCACTTGGATCTGCGTGTCATTTGACCACCTATCCTTCTTTATTTGATGAAATTTGAAAAAAAATATTTAAAATCATTGAAAGAATCAAATTCTATCCAATATTAAACTTTAGAAACAGAAAAATGTAATCTTAAATTACATATGTTCTGGYACGGAAGGATTCGAACCTCCGAATAGCGGGACCAAAACCCGATGCCTTACCACTTGGCCACGCCCKACTTGGATTTCTATTCGATACTAATAAACACTAATATTGTTATTCATTGTTCGTCAATTTCAGACCAACTATCTAAAAAATGAATTCAATTTGGTTGTTAGTATTTTGACACGTGTAGATATAGAATTCAACGGAATTTATTGATCATTACATAGAATTCCATTAAGATATTGTATGAAAGTAGAATTTCTTCTATTCTCAATGGAGAATCGAAGGTTTTTTTATTGAGTGAGTAAGTTCAAAAGAAAAATAAGAATTTTTTTCTTCATTTATTTAACTCAATCAAAATGCAATAAAAAAAAGTCTATTATGGCTTAATATCTTTAGTTCGATCTGCCTTATTCTGCCCTTTATTCGAGTAGTTTTTTCTTCGCCAAATTACCGGAAGCCTACGCTTTTTTGAGTCCAATCGTAGATTTTATGCCAATCATACCTTTACTCTTTTTCTCTTAGCCTTGTTTTGCAAGCCGTAAGTTTTCGAGAAATCTTTCATCTTGTCCTAGAAAATGGAATTATTTACAATGAATATTTTTGTATTAATATTTTACTATTTAAAATTGATTAATAATATAACAATGAAAGTTGGGATTAATGATATTAAATTGAAATGTTTAACTTATGATTAATATTATTCATTATATATTATTATTATTATTATTATTATTTATTATTATTATTATATTATTATCGTCATTATCGTTAATATCATCATTATCGTCATTATTATTATTATTATTTATTATTATTATTATTATTATTATTATTATTATTATTATTATTATTATATTATTATTGATGTGGCATGAAAATCCTTGCCCACGTGTCCTTCAAGTTTTGGATCAAAGCGATCTACGTGGCAAGCGCCACTGATTAAATTAATCTGGATTGAAACGGGACAGAGAATCGACGCTCCTACAAGTGTCACACATCCAATGTTGCCTTGGTTTTTGAGGGATTTCCTATAAATACCCCGAAAAACCACATTTATGGTACCTACATTCACCTAGCATTTATTGTATTCAACTTCCAACAACTTGAGAGCTTATCTCACTACTTTCTCTCACTAGCCTAGCACTTTTTATCCCTTAAATCCATAGTTAATTAAGCATCGGAGGAGAATAATCCAATAGGATTATTCTCCTTGTGTAGGTGCCAGGCCATACATGAGGTGCTAGGAGCAAGACGTAAGCAAGCTTGACCAGGAGACCGAAGGTGCCTAGATTCGTACCTGTAGGGCTTCGCCCCGCCTTAGGGGGGCGTGACCTCAGCTTCAGTGTCATGGAATTGAGCCATGGAATCCGCATGTGAATGCGTTGGGCTGTGTTGTCGAATTGAGGGGATCGCCACCGTGGCTATATAGGTTATTCACGGACGCCCGAAACATTGGTGCCAAACTAGTGGCCCACAAATAGATCCAGTAACCAAAGTGTGGGTTCGGGGACATGGTACGGATTGAATCAGTAACCCAATCCGCCCGCATGTAGCGGCCTCTACTCGGTCTCATTGTAGTTCCATGAGTCATAACAATTGAATTCAAGGAAACTTATCGATTTGACTTTGAAAGCGCACTAATTACTAGGTGGGTTGCTATTATGTACAAACCAAGACTTCTACAATGGACAAGGCGATCATTTGATTGTTAGTCAATATTAATAAGGTGCCTAGAAAACCGGTCGTCCATGATTATCTGACATTAATGTGACAAGCAATTGAATTCGCGTCTTGTTTAAGCAATATATACAAGTGTGACAAAAAAAAGATGTACAAACGAGACATGAAGACAAAGGTTAGTAAAGCATAATATACATGTATATCCTTCTCACCTTGTCTCTGCGAATAAGCAAATTGTTAAAGTAAAAACTAATAGGTCTTTGCTTGAATTGCTAATCAAGACAAATAAACACGTTGTATTGACAATAACAATATGCATAATAATGAATTGTGACAAGATGATGATAATAATAATAAGTGTTAATGAAAACGAATTTGAAAACGTGAGTGACAATCCTACATATTTACATGAATCAATTAAAAGGTGGGTTTCTACATTGTGTTAATTGAATTAAAACTCATATAATGGTTAATCAAATTAAGAGAGACAAAGGAATTAAAAAAGAGTGAAAAAATATGTTTTTGGTGAGTAATCTCAGATTTATACCTTGATTTCGTTCGTCGAATCGATTCGAAAAGAGGCGCGAGACTCGAATTTCAATGAGTATGTGTATGGGACAGAGACTATGATAAGGCTCGTGTGTGCTCATAGTATAGCCGTGGGTCGTGAAAAGTTAAGTCGTCGAAGTCCTCTAAAACTCGAGAGGCAAGTGTCTATTTATAGCGCGAGAGACAAGGCACAAAAATGAGCGTATATACGCTCATTGGGAGCTATATACGCTCATGATGAGCGTATATACGCTCATGGGAGCTATATACGCTCATGGTGAGCGTATATACGCTCCTTTGAGCTATATACGTTCAGTATTTTTGCCTTAATTTCGAAGTTTTTTCTTATTTTGCAAGATCACGGATGAAACTAGATATCCCTCCTCCAAGAAACGCGTATCCAGGGATTCTAGGGGATTCTGGAACGTTCCGTGTATTTTGGTATTTTCCGTATTTTCTGCGTATTTCCTACGTATTTTGATATTGTAATATTGCAAAATTCATAGAAAATTGTAGAAAAATCAGAAAAATAATCTAAAAATACTGGCGAACTCAGAAAATGTGAGGAATGTGATGAAACAGAAAATGAGAATCACCAGTGTAAATTATTTTAAAAAATCTTCCAGTTAGTAGAAAATTCGAAAAATAGAAAATGATTAAGGAAAATTCTTTTGGCCTCTTGTTTGACCTTTGCCTCATGATTTCGATGTGTGACTTCACATATTTTGAAATTTTTACGAGTTCATTTGCGCCTTTTCGGAATCGAATCGTCACGAAACGTGGTATGTTTCATCATCGATTACTCATTTGGGGAGACACATTTGGGTGTCTACAGAAGCCCCCACTTTGACTGAGTCTGGAGAGACGTAAGTCACGTAAGACGAAAGTCAAAGTATTCAATTCGGGACGGAGAGCAACTCAAGACGTTCTGCGACCTGAGTTACCCTTTTTCGCCGGTACTTGCAAAACAAAGGGTTAGTTTACCTGTAGCCGTGTCCCGTGCGGTCTGAGTCCTCGAGCGATCATTCTTCGTTCGGCTGACTGGGAGAAATGCAGACGCATCCCATGCTTCCAGGAATGGGCATTGACTTGAAAATGATATCCTAACTCAGGATTAAGGACTACCTTGGTGACGACATAGGTCTGTTTTATATCTAGAGAAATTTGCATGCAATGTTGACCTGTAACTTGTGACCTTGATATTGAGAGAGAGGTAAGAGTCATTGATTTTGAAAGAGTCTTTGAATTCGAAAGGCCTTGTCGTAGGTCTGGTTTGAGACATGATTTGAGAGAGTCTTTGAATTAGAAGAGTCTTGTCTAGGTCTGGTTCTAGACATGATTTGAGAGAGTCTTTGAATTTGAAAGGGTCTTGTCTAGGTCTGGTTCTAGACATGGTTTGAGAGAGTCATTGAATTTGAAGGGGTCTTGTCTAGGTCTGGTTCTAGACATGATTTGAGAGAGTCTTGAAAGGCCCTTGTCTAGGTCTGGTTCTAGACATGGTTTGAGAGAGTCATTGAATTTGAAGGGTCTCGTCTAGGTCTGGTTCTAGAAATGATTTGAGAGAGTCTTTGAAAGGCCTTGTCTAGGTCTGGTTCAAGACATGATTTGAGAGAGTCTTTGAAAGGCCTATTAGAAGAGTGCTGCTTGAAAAGTGACTTAGAGAAAGGTGAAATTTGGACAGACTATGGCTTGACTCGGACTGACTTGTGACTAGAGCTTGAATTTGAACTTGAACTTGACATCGACTTGACTTAACATTGGCGAGACAATGACTTTGATGGAAAGTGACAGGGTCCATAAGCGAATTTTTCATGATTTCCACTTGATAGCAATAGACTTGAACAGCGACGGGGCTTAGGAGACAAGAAGCCCCCAACTAGAAATTAAGGGGCCATGACGACGAGCCCCCAGCGAGACTTTGAACAATGTAGTTTACAGCTTAGAGTCAACATAGGAAAGGGATAGATGTTTGATGAGTCCCAACAAGATGTACTAACCAAAGGTCAGGTGGCTTTACTTCTTTGGGATTGAGTCAATGAGTCCTTGAAGGTGACCGAAGAATAGGCTATGGTTCGAGAAATAAAAAGGGTCAAATTTGTGGCTAAGGGCAATGATGTGCTGGATGCTGGGTTGGCTAATGATGTAGGTTCAAGTATGAGTCTATGTCAGGTTCTAGATTGGCAAAACCATTATCAAATTCTTAGCAAGTCAAAGCACTCAAAAGGCCTCAAACGATTTAATGTTTAATGTTGATGCGGTCGAACTCGAGAAGAGGCTTCCTACGTATCCTTACGGAATCAAACCACCGTAGTTCTGATGATGATTTGACAATGCCTCGTGTGAGAGGGCTTTTGTGGTTGTAATGTGAGGCTGTGGTTTGAGGGTTAAAAAAAGCTTGATGATCATGAAGTGAACTTACATGCGCAGTGTGCTTTTTAGACTCTGCTTTTTATTTGATCTGGCTTTGAGCTTTGGATTTGCATTTTGATGACTTTTGTATAACTGGCTTTGAACTTTGCTTTTTTCTTTTTTCTTTTTGCCCATTTTATTCTTCCTGTTTTTTTTTCTTTTGCACGTGTCTTTTCCTACGCACCGTTTGGTCCAAAGGGTTAGGTAGATGTGGGGTGATGAAAGAAAGATAGGCTAAATGATAGGTGTTGTGCTCAAAAGGTTGCAGATTTTGATTTGATGTGACAAAGGGGAATGGAAGGGAGGGTCATTTTGTGGAGCTGTGAAAGAAGGCCTCTCTTGGGCATTATTCAAATTAAATCAGTATTAGATTAAACCAATTGTGGCCAATGAGTGTGAGACTTGCATAGAATGAGAAAATATATGCCAAATACAAATGAGTGTTGAAAGTACACGGCTTATTGATAGAGAAGAGACTACATAGACTCAAGGGACAGGAATTGAAAGGACATATAGCTAGGACTGGGACTCTATGACTCATCTAGAGAAGGCCGCGCAGTTCGATGACCCACGCCTTGGGTGACTCATGAGGCTTTGATGGTAGTGGTGTTTGATGTTTTTCCAGTTGGGCCAGGAGGTATAGGATTAGGCTTTTTTGTGATGATGGAGGGTCAAGAGACATGGCCTTTGTGGAGGTAGGATTTGTTTGACTTCTGCCTCTCTTGGGCCTATCACGGGGATCGTGACTGAAAACTCCGACTTAGTGGACCTGACACTGGTTTTGAAATGGAAAAAGTTTGAGTGTTGATTTTGAAACTGGACTTGAATGGGCTAGACCTAAATCTAATTTAAGGTGCTAGACTCGAGAAAGATTCAAACCTAAGATGGGCCTATTTCAGAATTAAGGACCTCTTAGACCTACGAGCCACTTGAAATTGAATGGGCCTAGCCTTGAATCAAAGTACCTAGGGTTGAGTCTATGATCGAACCTAGTTCAGTTTTAAGGTTTTAGTTGAAGCGAACCTAATTCAGATTCAAGGCTCTTGGGTTGAAATTGAATTGAACCTAATTCAGGTTTAAGGTTCTTGAATTAAGAATTGAATTAAACCTAATTCTGATTTAAGGTTCAAAAGGTCGAATCTAAGTCAGATTTAAGATTCTTGATTGGGATCGAATTGAGTTTGAAATTGAATTGGATCGAATTGACTTTGAAATGGGCCTAATGGATCATCGAACTTCATGTCTTGAACCATAGATTAAGGATTGGCTTACTTGTGGGTTGAGCAATTGACTGAATGAGAATCACAAGTTAACAAGCACATTGATTGACACAAATCCGATTTATTCACTTAAGGTCAGGATCTAAGTGAACTATAGGTCGGCTTGGTTAAGTCTGATAGTGTACCATGCCTAAGAGTAGAGCTGGGTCCAATTTCACCACCACAACATGTGTGATGTATGCCGAGATACCCCTTATATACACGCATCAAGTAACACGTGCATACGCGGCATGGGCGGGATAGGACCTACCTTAGCCATGTGATCCATTAACCACATGCAACCAAGGTAAAATCCCCCTTAAGGTTATCTCGAGCATAGAACATGCCCACATTGAACCAAGGTGTCTAAGACATGACCCTATTAGAAGGTCACAAGCAAAATTCAATTGATTATGAATATGGAACTACGAGACTTTCAAGTCTGCCACTCACCAAATGGTGATTATCCCAGTGAAGTCGCCAAAAACTGTAGGGCTTCGCCCGCCTTAGGGGGGCGTGACCTCAGTTTCAGTGTCATGGAATTGAGCCATGGAATCCGCATGTGAATGCGTTGGGGTGTGTTGTCGAATTGAGGGGATCGCCACCGTGCCTATATAGGTTATTCACGGACGCCTGAAACATTGGTGCCAAACTAGTGGCCCACAAATAGGTCCAGTAACCAAAGTGTGGGTTCGGGGACATGGTACGGATTGAATCAGTAACCCAATCCGCCCGCATGTAGCGGCCTCTACTCGGTCTCATTGTAGTTCCATGAGTCATACTCGGTCTCATTGATTTTGAAAGAGTCTTTGAATTCGAAAGGGCCTTGTCTAGGTCTGGTTTGAGACATGATTTGAGAGAGTCTTTGAATTTGAAGAGCTCCTGTCTAGGTCTGTTCTAGACATGATTTGAGAGAGTCTTAATTTGAAAGGGTCTTGTCTAGGTCTGGTTCTAGACATGGTTTGAGAGAGTCATTGAATTTGAAGGGGTCTTGTCTAGGTCTGGTTCTAGACATGATTCGGAATCGAATCGGTCACGAAACGTGGTATGTTTCATCATCGATTACTCATTTGGGGAGACACATTTGGGTGTCTACAGTACCATTGTCCAATAGAAGGTTAGCTCTAACAAGGTAGCATTGAAGGGAAGCCTCCACCCTTCTCTCAACCCAGAAGCTAGAGAAATATTGTAGCCAGGACACGTCATCCCCAACTTATTTGCTACAAAATTTGGCACCGTCTGTGAGGAGGCAATCAGAAATGGCTTCAGGAGATGACCAAGCACGAAAAAGGACGAACACACCTCCATCTTTAGAGAAGGAGAGTAATCCAAATGGGGAAACCCAGCTAGCAACAGGCTCCACTTTCAAGGTCGGGCTGAAGGACAACACTGACTTGTCACTCCAAGACTTGGATAGTAGGTATGTTTCCCATGATGTACTTAAAGATGAAATTATTAAGGGGGTGGACGAAATATGGGAACGTTTCTTCGAGTAGAATAAGCTAAAGGCTAGACTTGACACTCTCCAAGCGGAGAATGCACGCTTGAAAGCCTTGCATGCAGGCAAGTCTAAAGTGACTGGCGGTGAAGCTCCCGGCAAGTCACAAGCTCTGGAGTAAAACACTCCCGTCGTCCCCAAACTCGGAACCATCAAGGTTAAGAATCCAACACCAAAAGGTAAACTCGTTTCCATAGAGCTCATTCCTTTGGAACGAGAGAAAAGTCAGACTAGGAGCTATCGTAGCACTCCCAAACCTGCAAACACTACAACCACAACCACCAAGGCTGCCTCTGGCAAGGGAGCACCGTATAGGTTTGATGAAGCCTATGTTGAAGATGATGTCTCTTCTCGAGAAGAGCCATAGGATGTTAGAATCCTTATTGAGAAGAGGAAGTAAGATCGAGAAGCCCCCCCTCAATGGATGCTCGAAATATTATTGAGATCAAGAAGGAAAGGAACCAGGACACTAGGATGATCTTGGACAAAAAGAGAACCGAGAGGCTTAAGCAAGTCGCTCGAAATGACGAAGAACATTCACTCACTGGTTCCACGCCGGTGTGCACGGACCCATCTCATCGTTCTTTTAGAACACACAGTCCTTCCCACAGCACATCCGACCAGGCTGCTCCAAGATCATATCGCCAAGAGCCGGAGGTCCGTTCCCACCAACGTAGGGGGTGTCACCAAAGCGGTGCTCACCTGGATAGGGGTTATGGTCAGCCATCCCAAGGGGTGACCAGGGGATGCAAGCGCTCTCCCTAATTGACAAGAATCCCTTCTCTCCCTCCATCCTCATGGCAACTCAATCTCAGAAGATCAAGTTTCCTTCTATTGATGCTCATGATGGAACTACTGACCCAGATGATCACCCGGCCATGTACAAGCATCTCATGCTGACCACCCAGGCCGACGATGCAACRTGGTGCAAATACTTCCCAGTTACCCTCAAGGGGCTGGACCAAAGGTGGTTTAGCGGTTTTCTAACAGGTTTTATCCATAACTTTAATGAATTGGCTGTTCTTTTTACTCATCATTTCATGGCTCATCGCCAAGAGCAAAAAAGTAGCTTACATTTGGGAAGAATTCAACAACGACACAATGAAAGCTTGAGAAGCTATGTTAAACGCTTCAACAATGAGACTCTTTAGATCCCAAACTTGCCAAACCGAGTGATCCTAGACAATTTCTACCATGGACTGGACGAGGAAAGTCCTTTCAAGTTCCAAATGGCCAGACAAAGGGTAGGGGACTTGAATGAAATGATGAGAGAAGCAAAAGCATGGATCCATGCTGAAGAGGTCTGTGCAGTTAAGAAGGCCAAGGAAAAAGTGACTCCCCCTTCCTCCAAACATCAAAGCAACCAGGCGCATCGAAGTGATGGTCATGACAAAAAGAGGTTTGGCACCTGGAATATAAAGGAAGAAGGAACGTCTGAGAAAGCAACAGCCAGGAAAAAGAGAAAGTTCAGCTACACCCCAATAGTTGAATACACCAAGGATCTCTTCCAGGTTTACAAGGAGGTGAGTAGAGATGTCCACATAGAGGATCCTCCTCCAATCAAAACTGAAATGGACAAGAGAGTCAAGTCCAAGTACTACAAGTATCACAAGGAGCCTAGACATGTCACTGATGATTGCTACACCTTGCAACAAATTATGGATCATCTAGCACACCAGGGCAAGGTGAAGAAGCATTTGATGAAGAGGTTTCTAAAGAAATCCCCCTCGGCTGAGGGTGCCCCAAACGAGGAACATTTTGATTCCGGAATCGTCCACACGATTTCCAAAGGCTTCGCTGCATGAGGTCCGACGGTTAAGGGCCAGCTAGACTATGTAAGGACTCCTCAACAAGTAATGATCCTTGACAAAGAGGAGGAAGAAAAATTCCCAAATGTTCTCATTTGTGAGAAGGATCGTGGGGAGGTACGCACCCGCCATGATGACCCTCTTGTGGTCGAAATGAAGGTGGCAGATAAGCTTATCCGCCGTATTCTGATTGATACGGGAAGCTCCTCTGACATCATAAGTTTTGAGTGCCTTCAAAAGTTGAAGTGCAATGACGACGATTTGGTGCCATGCCATAACCCTATTATTGGTTTTGGCGGTGGCATCATTCAGCCAGTTGGTCACCCTTACCTTGCGGCTAGGAAGGGAAAATGTCTGTAGGCAKTGGAGAGTTAAGTTCTTAGTGGTCAAAAACATGACAGCCTACAACATTATCATTGGTCGGCCAACACTCAATGCCTCCAAGTCTGTGGTGGTCACTCATCTAATGTTGATGAAATTCATAATTGACGAGGGCAAGGTTGGCACAATCTATGGAGCTCAACAAGTCGCTCGAGAGTGCTATCTAACCACCGTCAAGCCACTTGCTGGAGGCAAGGATAATGATGCGCCTGAGACTTCGAAACAAGGGGCCAACAAGAAAAGAAAGTCAGGCGAGGTGTTGATGGTTCACGACACCCACCAAGAAATGATGGCTATACATGGTTTGTTCGCTTCCATATCTCAGGGGTCAGCAAGAGAAATTCGCCATAGATCCCACCTTGCCAGAGAGGACGATCAAGGTAGGTGACACTATGAGTGACAAACTGGGGCAAGAGGTAAAAGACTTGCTAAGGGAATATAAGGATGTCTTCGCCTTCTCGGTAGAAGAAATGCCCGGGCTCGATCCAAAGATTGCCCAGCATAGCCTAGATGTTGACCCCACATTCAAACCGGTCAAGCAAAAGAAGAGAACCTTAGGGCCAGTGCGAAGCAAGGCAGTTGATGAGGAAGTGAAAAAATTGCTAGACGCTGGGTTCATTCGTCCATGCCAATATCCAGAGTGGGTGGAAAATGTTGTGCTAGTCCCCAAGCCAAATGGGACATGGAGAATGTGTGTGGACAATACCGATCTGAACAAGGCTTGTCAGAAAGATAGCTTTCCACTTCCAAAAATTGAAAAGCTAGTAGATTCTACAGCGGGGCACGAGGCTATGAGCTTCGTAGATGCTTATTCAGGGTTTCATCAAATCCCTCTCAAGGAGGAAGACCAAGACAAGACAACCTCTGTCACTAACAACGGGTTGTATTATTACAAGGTAATGCCATTCGGCTTGAGTAACGCCCCTGCTACCTTCCGAAGATGTGTAAACACCATCTTTGCTAAGCAGCTTGGAAGGAATGTAGAAGCCTACATTGATGACATGATCATCAAAAGCAAGAAGGAAAATCATGTCAGGGATTTACGAGAAACGTTAGACACTTTGCGTCACTTTAGCATAAAGCTTAATCCGAAGAAGTGTGTGTTTGGAGTTACTTCTGGCAATTTCTTGGGGTTCTTAGTTGATGAAAGAGGTATTGAGGCCAACTCCAACAAAGTAAAAGCTGTCCTGGACATGCAATCGCCCTGCAATGTGAAGGAAGTACAAAGGTTGACATGTTGTCTAGTAGCACTTGGAAGATTTCTCTCCAAGTCTGGAAATAAATGTCAATACTTCTTCAAGGCAATCAAGAAGAGTGCTAAGTTTGAATGGAGTGAAGAAGCTGAAGCAGCCTTTGTCAAGTTGAAAGAACACTTGCACTCTCTTCCAAGGTTGGTTGGCCCCATGGAAGGAGAAACCTTGTACATGTATCTATCAGTTTCAGAACATGCCTTGTCGGCTGTGTTGGTGGCTGAGAGAGGAGGAGCTCAATTGTTGGTTTACTTTGTAAGCCATGTACTCCAAGGAGTTGAAATGCGCTATGCCATGTCCGAAAATTTGGTTTAGCGCTCATGATGGCTAGCAAGAAGCTTCGTCCTTACTTTGTTGCACATAAGATTGTTGTCTACACCGACCAACCAATCAAACAACCATTGACCAAGCTGGAGTCATCGGGGAGAATGTTGAAATGGGCAATAGCAGTGAATGGGTTCAACCTCGAGATCGAGCCAAGAAAGGCCATAAAGGGGTAAGCCCTAGCAGATTTCATTGTAAAAATGACCAGGCCTCCCCAAGCTGAAACGACAAGCGACGTTTGGACATTATTTGTGGATGGATCATCCACCCAAAATGGTTGTGGGGTAGGGATATTGTTCAAGTCGCCGGAAGGAGATACTTTTGAATATGCTATGCGGTTCAAATTCCAGACATCTAACAATCTAGTGGAAGGAATTAGAATGTGCAAAGCGGCTAGGGTAAGAAGATTGATGCTATGTCAGATTCTCAACTAGTTGTGAACCAGGTCAATGGGGAATATGAAGCTAGAGATGAAAACATGATTAAGTACTTAGACATGGTCAAGAAGGAGGTTGAAGGGCTAGAACGTTTTCACCTAGTGCAAGTGCCTAGGTCAGAAAATAATCAAGCCGATGCATTGTCCAAGTTGGCTAGCTTAGCTACTGGCGACTCTCCAAGGTCAGTCTTTTGGGAAGTCAAAAATCAACGAAGTATTGATGAACTAGACGAGGTCCACCACATTAATAGGGGAAGCACTTGGATGGATGAGATCATTGAGTTCAAACAAACCAGAATTCTACCTCTTGATCCCAAAAAAGCTAAGTATGTGAAGCGGTGAGATACATGGTTTGTGTATTGGATTGGTCAGCTCTATAAGAAGTCTTTCTCTCACCCCTTACTCAAATGCATCACTCCTGAGAAAGGGGCAGAAGTGTTGGATGATATCCATCAAGGTTAGTGTGGATCGCACATTGGGGCAAGGTCTTTAGCTGAAAAGACTCTTCGACAGGCTACTATTGGCCAACCTTGAGAGAAGACGCTGCAAACCTAGTCAAGAAGTACCAAATCCATGCCAACATTCATCAACGGCCAGCAAATTAATTGTCTCACGTGCTATCACCCTTACCATTTGTTAAGTGAGGTGTAGACATCCTTGGACCATTTCCTCAAGCCCCGCTGCAAAAGAAATTCTTGATCTGATCGTGGCAGTAGATTACTTCACCAAATGGGTGGAAGCCGAGCCAATGCGAAACATCAAAGTGCCCTATGTCAAAGGATTCTTAACTAGAAATATCATCACTCGTTACGGCGTGCCTCAGTCCATCGTCTTCAATGTTTTGTCAAAAAAACCCCAGCTTTTGACTACTATATATATAAAAAAAAATTAGCCCATGTTTTGTCTCTCATTATATAATGAGAGACAAAACATGGGCTAATCTATTTTATTTTTTGTTATTTTCATCCTAAAATGATAACCAAAGTGTTACATATACATATAAATATCAATTTCCATTAAAATTGGGTAAAAAATTCAAATAAATGAGTATAAATTACACTCATTAAAAAAACTTGTATATATATATATATATTTTGATGATGTAAATTATTAGAGAGTACATTAAAAATTACATAAGAAATTTAATAATTAAACATCTAAATAAACCCATGGAGAAACATAGATCTTCCCATCTTCAAATCATCTTCATCTTGCCATCTTCAGAGAAAAAAAATTACAGTAAAAACATTGCAGTTTTGCGGAAGAAAATCTATGACTGTACTAAACTTTAATAAATTACAGTAAAGTAAAAACATTGCAATTTTCAGAAGAAAAACTATGACTGTACTAAATTACAGTAATATACATAAGCATACAGATCAGAGAAAGATGGTTAGCTATAATTATAATATTACAAAGAATGAAAACCAGAAATCTTTCCAGGCTATACAAAATCTATGACTGTACTAAACTTTCATTATGCATTTGACATTGAGATACTTGAAAGTGCTTCATGTGCATGTTAATATATAGACATAGAAATCTTTCCAGTCTCATGCAGGATGCTTGTTTTGGGAGTTGAGACGGAGAGAAGAGATTTAAATTGTCTCAACCAGTCTACCAAAAAAACAACATAATGCATCTCGATCATGTGTTCAAAGACATTTTCTTCATACAATCTTCAATAACATACCTTAAGCGCCAAATTTCCACGTAACATTTTCTGATCTAGTTATTGCTTCTTATCCCCTAGCAAGTCGTTTCCACCTTAACCTGTGTAGACAACATCTTCTGAATTGTCCAAATCATCCTCGTACTGTCCAGAAAGAACAATTGCCACAGCAAGAGGAAGAGTATTTTTGCCGTATTCCTTGAAAAAATCGAACACACAAAAAGGATAATAAATAAATAAATAAATAAATAAATAAATAAATAAATCACTTCAAGAGAGAAGAAGAAGATTACAATATTATGTTACGTATGCATGTAAAATGTAAAGACCAGATAACCATATTATTCAAAGTAAAAGAACAATTTTAATAAACAACAGCAGGAGAATCGGTAATTATTCTACCATGTCAAAACAATATTCAAAATTCAGAGGAAACATAGTTGTTACTTGTTAATTGTAGATATTTAAGATGGCAAATTCATTACCCCTTTGCAATATGATTGGCCCATATAATCAATTCCATTCAGCCAGTGACTATGGAACACTATAGCAACCATTTCTGCCCGTGAAAAGAACTGGTGACCAATATCAACTCCTGCATCAAAGATACGGTAAAAGAATAACTACGGCATACTATTATTATGATTAAAACTGTTGTATAATGTATATATATATATATATATATATATATAGGGTTTATCTACACGGTACCCCTAAAAAATTGCATTTTCTACAATATACCCCCATTTTTTTAACCCTTCTTATTATACCCTTGAATTTCGAAAACTTTCCACATAACCTTAATGATTTTATTTAACAAAACTAAGGTTACGCTAAGGTTAATTTTTTATTTTTTAACATAAAATAAAAACAAAAAAATCAAAATAACAAAACAATCACCTCAACGTAAATAAAGAGCTAGAGTAGCATATATGTTATTTGTATAGGAATTATCAAATTTTCTTTAAGAATGCTACATGCTTTTGGTCTGCTCGCGAATGTAGAAAATTCAGCACACTTTTATCTAAATATTCTAAATGACAAAATATGTGATTGTAGGTTCCTATGGGTGTAGAGGTTTCTTTTGATCTTCTGGGGCTCCTGTACCATCAGGTTAGCATACTGCCAATATAGGCGGTGATGTTGGTGCTAGGAGGCAGTGTTGGTGAGGGGCATTGGTGTTGGTGATGATGGATGGTGGTGGTTATGGGAGGATTAGGGGTGGGGTGGGGTTTTAATTATTTGTTTTTTAAAAAATAATAAATTTAACTATGTGTGGTTAAGTTTAACCATGAAGGTTATAAAGTAGAATGGTTATATAATTCAAGGGTATAATAAGAAGGGTCAAAAAAATGGGGGTATATTGTAGAAAATGTATTTTTCCAGGGGTACCGTGTAGAAAAACCCATGGAGTATATGTGTGTGTGTGCGTGTGTGTGTGTGTTTTCCAGGCTTTAAATTGTACATTTTCACCTACTAGCAAATACTAGGGATAGCATATAGTAACAAAGTAAATACTAGGGGCAGTATATAGCTACACAATCACTAAATTAGCAGAATTAAAATCACTACTGTTCCGGGCGTTAGGAACTTAAAGTATACGGGTGTGTGAAATGGGTCAAATATGAGTCAATGTCCTTAGCTCGTTGGGTAGTTGGTACACGTCCACGTCCTCCAATATGTCACGGGTCCTACAAAAGAGTAAACGGTGACTGCCCCGGGGGTTGTACCCAGGAACGGCCCTCCGACGCTCAAGTCAGATCACTAGAGAGAGAATCTAGAGAGAGAAATAGCAGTAATAGCAGAGAATATGTCAGAATAAGTTACCTCATACACTGATTTTGAGGGTATATATAGACTCTTCGGATGGCAATTCCGTAATAAACGAACCCCTTTGGGTAACGGGCCCCGCTTGGGCTTTCGTGCCATCGACTGGGCTTTCCTTCTTGGGCCGAGCCTCCTCTAACGAAGGGTATTTACATATTTTCACCTCTATTGGGCCAACCCAAGGGTATTTTAGTAATTTAATTGGGCCCAGAACACATTGGGCTGGAACAATTAGCCCCACGCTTGATATCGGAAACTTTATCCAATACAGGTCCGATGTCGAGCGGAAAATAAAGAAATCGACACATACCCACTATCCTTTATGGGCGTAAACTTGCTGTGTAATGAACCATCATCTTGGGAGGCGTGTGAATGCTTTGTATGTGCATGACTTATTGATGCATGATGTTCCCACATACAGCAAGGATGCATGGCGTCTCGATGCTTTTAATGTAAAAATGACCACCTCATACTTAGGCGTGTCCTTGCATGCAATTGCAAATTAGGCGTGTGAACACTTAGTGCTCATTTACATAAAATGGCGTCTGGTTGCATGATATAATGSCATCTCACATCATCTCTGACATCAAACACAACATGCAAATTCTATTCTTCATGCATCTCTTGAAAGGCGTGCGATGACATAAGTAAATAAGTCTAACATTTGCATGGCAAAGTGTGTAGGCGCGATCATCATTCAATATGTTTGCATGGGAAGGCGCCGCATCATATGGTACCTTTGATTTCTGCTTAATAGGGCGTCTGCTTGTGATTGTACCATTTCTAGTCTTCATGCTCAGCCAACTCAGTTAGTAAAAGCTCTTGTTCATGCCGACGCCCTTTTGGGCGTGAGGTAGCAACCCCTGATCTTGATACACCATTTCAGCCTTGTGCAGTAAGTGGCGTGAGCTTGCTGTGTAATTGGGTTGACTCCGGTGGGGCGTGAGCTTGCACTACATCTAGTGTGTTTGGGCGTGTGCTCACAGCAGCAAGCATGGCCTAACTTTGGGCGCATGATCATGTTAGTTTGTCTCTTTGCATGCCTTTGCATGGCGTGGCGTGGCATGTGCATGCATGGCATCATGGTACATTAATCACCACGCCTTGGTTGCATGGTCAATCAAGGGCGTGTGGTTGCAGTGGTGTACTTGCATGACTTTTTCATGCATGGCATCTTATTACACAACATATGAGCAGGGGTTTGAGTGCCTTCTAATATTCACAGATAGTCAACATCTCCCACTGAGGCGTGGCTTTGCATGGTGGTAGTCACATGATGGGCGTTTGAATACTTCATATTCGTTTATGAGAGCTTCCAAGGCTTTAACTCCATGTGACCGTATATAATAGGGCGTCTACTTGCATTATTTGTCTCCATGCGCGCCGTCATACGCCTGTCTGGGCGTATACTTGAACGGGCGTCCTCTTGCAACACAAGGTAGTGTATTATGCTTCTCTTATTATAGGCGCCATGTGTTCACTGGGTTTGAGCAAACTGATCCGTATGACCATGATTTATACTTAGCTAATCCGCTAGGTCGAGATTTTGCACGCGCCAACGCCTTTATAGGCGTCCAACTCCCATCTTAGTTGCACCATTTGTTAAGTGTGTCTACACTTAATCATTTGCTCGGTGTATTTGAGCATGTCTGCTTCCAGACGCCCAATAGGTGGGGGCTAATGAGCCCCATGTATTGGGAGGCGTCTGGACGCAGTACAAATCAATAAGACTTGCAACCAAACGCCCAATAGGAGGGGGCTAATGAGCCCCATGTATTGAGAGGCGTTTGGATGCAACATTCATACACTTATGAATTTCAGCTATACTTTTACCGACGCCAATAGGATGGGGGCTAATGGCCCATGTTTGGAGGCGTCTGGACGCAGTACAAATCAATAAGACTTGCAACAAACGCCCAATAGGAGGGGGCTAATGAGCCCATGTATTGAGAGGCGTTTGGATGCAACATTCACTACACTTAGTGAATTTAGCTACTACTTGTACCAGACGCCCAATAGGAGGGGGCTAATGAGCCCATGTTAAGAGGGTCTGGACGCATACAAATCAATAGACTTGCAACCAAACGCCCAATAGGAGGGGGCTAATGAGCCCATGTTTGAGAGGCGTTTGGGTGCATATTACTCACTTAGTGAATTCAGCTATACTTGTAACCCAGACGCCCAATAGGAGGGGCTAATGAGCCCCATGTATTGAGAGGCGTCTGACCGCAGTACAATCAATAGACTTGCAACCAAACGCCTGTAGAAGCTCGACAACGCCGA
>SNQN01000829.1:108163-120136 GCA_008642245.1 Bassia scoparia | reverse complement strand
TCTATACCCCAACCACCACTCAAACGCAACCACTCCCATACGCAGTCACCATTTAGCCATGGTAGACCATGGTGGTGGCGCCAAAGCTAGGCACATGAGCCATGGTCGGTGTTCCCTTTGAAGGCGCTTGCTTCTTTTTTTTTTTAATGAAATTGCAAGGTTATATTACAATGGGTGGTTGTGGCCCTGTAGTGGTGGCTGGATGGTGGGTTCGTGACCTAGACCTCAATAAAGASTTGCTTAGATGCCTCYTACTCACRCTTTTTTTCTTTTAGTAAGGAACTTGCTTTACRACTTAAGGTTTCTCTCTGACAACAGATACTTGCGCCTAAGGGGTTTRAGAGAGACTTTTYGCGCTGACCCTACTTTCGATACAACCGGAGAGACTTCCTAGATTAACAAGTCAAATTCATAAGAGAAGAAAAGTCTTAGCCCTTAYCGCAGRCACTGAATGAAATRAGTGGAGATCTTCCTTCCTCCTTGCTAATTACCAAGAACTTTGTTGCCGCTGGGACGTGTGCTGCCATTCTATAGTGTYTTCCCCACAAACGACGCCAMATGTTTYGGGGTAAAATATATTTATATTATTAATTAGGAAGGCGYCGGCAAATCGCAGAGAATTTGATTCTAACAACGGGTACTGAAACAGAAAGACAAAGACTKAGTTAGTTATTCGAGARCAGATAGGTGATGGATGGGTGGTTAGCTGTGGTGGTGGTGGCTGGTAGGTGGGTGTGGGGGTTTGTTGTAMTAAGGGTAATTTGGGAAAAATGTATATGAAATGTGAATTACACAAAGTATATATATTTGGACTACAAATAACATTCTTAAAACAAATTGATGATACTTTTATGGACAAAATCATGTTACTTTAAAGACTAGATAAGAATTAATTTAATTTTATTATTTTTTTTTACGAAAAGGATAAGAATTAAATTGAAATTGCAAGTAACACTTGGAACTTCAAATGAAAAATTGATTTTTTTTTTGTGCTACGATAGTCACAAGGGAGAGATTGAGAATCGATCCTATGATCTCCTAGAATCGAGAGGAAAACTTTAACCACTTGAGCTATCCCTCACTCTCAAGAAAACTGGATTTAAGTGCATGGAAATTGGGACCAATTTTTTAGATGTAATACAACCATGTCATTTTGTATGTTTGACCAATTTCTTAAAATGGTTATATATGTATGTGTAATCAAGTGATCTTGGCATGGTGATTGCTCATCTTATTTCATAATCAAGCGATCGGGAGTTCGAATCCCGACCCTTGGAAATGAAAAGAGATCCTTAACCGATTCTTTATGTTGAAGTAGAGTACCTGAGACGATCGATCAGACAGTCACTGCTATCAGTGATGGACACCCTGGTTCACGCCAACCAAAAAAAAGTTGTACTTCGTATATGTGTAGCCCAATTGGTATTTGATGCACCCACATTATGCTTAATTTCTAATTTTAGAAATATCTTAGCTTAATAATTGGCATACTTAATAATTATAGGAATTTTAATTTTTGAAAATTTGATCCTATCTTAACTTTTGCCTTTTACTAAAACAACGTGGCTACTTATATGCGCATAACATTGAACACTATACGCACACACCAATACACCTTGAGAAAGAGGAGAATTCAACAAATAGATGGTGTGCGAATAACACCGAATGGTATACAATCCCAACAACTTGCNCCCAATTGGTATTTGATGCACCCACATTATGCTTAATTTCTAATTTTAGAAATATCTTAGCTTAATAATTGGCATACTTAATAATTATAGGAATTTTAATTTTTGAAAATTTGATCCTATCTTAACTTTTGCCTTTTACTAAAACAACGTGGCTACTTATATGCGCAYAAYATTGAACACTATACGCACACACCAATACACCTTGAGAAAGAGGAGAATTCAACAAATAGATGGTGTGCGWATAACACCGAATGGTATACAATCCCAACAACTTGCAGGAAGTTTGTATCAATATGGTCCCAAATTCCAATCCTATGATAATTTACTTGTGTAGGCTACCTTGTGAGGCACTTCATAGTTCCTACCTTTTTATGTGATCTGAAACAAAATTTAATTGTATTAAATTGTTTTAGACAAATTTATTTCAAAAATATCAATAAATGAAATAAATAATTGCCATACTTAGTAATTATACGATGTGATGTGATGTGATATTTTGCTGTTAGGATTCTAAGTACTGTTGCATATAGTGACTTCATTGGCAACTACAGTGGTACACACTTCATACTTGTATTCAGTAAAAATTTGCTGATCAAAAGTCATACATTAGTGTATAAGAGATCAGTTGCTTATTTTCTATTTTCAATCAATGACAGATCAGTATACTATTTTATTTTTAATTTTTTTTATAGATAAGGTAGACGAGTGGTTTCTGCCGGTCCTATCTCAAGAGTCAGTATTAGAGGGAGGGGGGAAATCCAGCCAAATGCTGGGATGAGGATTCGATCCCACACCATGGGTGGGGAAAGTGGGAGAATCTCCCACATGAGCCAACCCCATTCGTCAGATCAGTATACTATTATCAGTGCTAAATTCATGTAATTTTTCCAAATACAACTAAGGACATTAAGTGATTAAATACAAATTTTAGACGTCATGTTCTCATGTCCATTATTAGCAAAGTTAGGAGGAAGGGGGGGAACTATATTAGAGCCTAATCTTGCTATAACTGCAGTTTCATACAATTGCTGTGGTCCTGAMCTTTGCTGTCTACAACAAAGTTGGGTTTAAGTAGTATGCAACTGCACCTCAACTTAATGCCCTACCACCCTATGTTACTTGRACTCTTCATTTTACCTCAAGTACCCGTGTCAGATCCTTACACTCGGACATAGAGTACAATACGTGGACACTTCATTTTGGACTAAAATCCAGTTAATTTTTCATAAATTAGCCGAGTTGGACACTTGAACACGTCGGACATGGGTATACGAGTCCAAGTAACATATATATGCACCACTGCAGCACTACTCTTCCAGAATTAAGCAACAATACTATAAGAGAACATGTGATTAAGATGTTTTAGGTTTCATCAGTGTAGTAGGGTGGTAGACTGGTAGGTARTGCATGCAGTTCTCCCTTTAATTTCATCATCAGTTCAACATTATATTGTTCTGAACTCTTGCCTTCCCCCTCTACTTGTTTTGCATATCATAAAATCTCCATCTCCTTCCCCACCATTGAAGGTAATCTCTCTGTGGGGTTTTTTTTCGTGTTGTTCGCAACAGGCCAACAGTAGATTCGATTTCCTGCCAGAGTTTCGAGCGGGCTTGCTGTTGACTAGTAGCCAGCCTCCATCTCACAGCAGATTGCCAAGTTGCACATCTAAATTCTAAGGTAAGCACAKTACGGCTTCAATTCATGTCTTTATTTCTTCTGKTTTCCACTTTTCCTACTCTGGGAAGGATGATGATTTCTTAATTAGGTTGTTTTGTRTAGAAATGGCAGATGTCTGTGTACAATGCAAGACATGGAGACAAGAGCAGTACTGGAATGCATTCCCTGATRACAAACATCATTTTTTCAAGATTATGGTGAGAGATTTCAGGAAGTTYCTGGTAATTTAAACCAAACTAATCCTCTCCAAGTAAGGGYAGAATGTTTTTATATTTGACAGCAAGCATATTTCTCACCCCATGAATGTTTTGACAGAGGATTCCTCCGAAATTCAAATCTGAATTCAAGGGGAAACTATCAGAGAAGGTGATTCTTCGAGGTCCAAGTGGAAACAGATGGACAACCACGCTTGCACGGAGAGGAGAGGATTTTGTTCTGCTAGAAGGGTGGCAAAATTTTGCCAAGGACCACGGTCTACATGAAGGGGATCTTCTAGTGTTCAAGTACAGTGAGGATTCCTTGTTTGATGTCCTGATATTTGATAAAACTGCATGTGAAAGAGAAGATTCCCACTTCATTGAACCAAATGCAGCGAAGTGTTGCTCCTCAAGCGACAACATCGAATCACAAAAAAGCACAACTAGTGATGAAGGGCAGAACATCACTATTCCTGTCAAACAGACCAGAAAAAGAAGCCAGAAATCTGCTGCAGCAATTGACCAGCAGAGGCTTAAGCACCAACAGAAGAAAAGGACGAACGAGAAACAGTTGTGCAAGGAGGAGGAGGAGGAGGAGGAAGAGGAGGATGTAGATGTGGAGGAGAGCAATGATGATAACAGTGGTAAGGAACTCATAACTTCAGGTAAATGGTGTATGGGAAGTGTAAAAAATAATAATATTTCAGTTAAACAAGTTCAGAAAAAAAATATGTACTTACATATATATCTTTGTGTCAAAAAAACAGGTTCACAGACAAGAGAGTGTAAAAAAGTTGGGAAGCGGACATACTCGATGTATTTTGAATCAAGCAGAAGAACAGTCACAAACAAAGATATAGAAAGAGCTTTCCATTTAGCTTCCAAGCATGCAACAAAACAACCTTCTTGCCAGATTAGCATGAAACCAAGTCATGTCGAACATTTGTTTATACTTGTAAGTACTCTCTATAAGTAGATTGCAAACCTACTTAGAACACTTAATTCTTATATTCTGATTTGTAATATATTATCTGATGATACAGACAATCCCAAAGAACTTTGCATACAGTTGTCTTCCTAAGGAGTCTCAGAAGATAATTTTGCGGGTTGGTTCCGAGACTTGGCCAGTTCTACTCAACTACAGGAACACACAATGCACMCTGAATAAAGGGTGGTCACAATTTGTGCTTGATAACAACTTAGAAACTGAAGATATATGTGTTCTGGAGTTGGCACATACAAAAATGAAAAGCCAGCAACCACTTACCTTAGATGTGCACATATTTCGAGCTGTGGAAAAAATTGTTCCTTTGAAAGTAATTAAGCCTTTCCAGCCTCTATAGAGAAGTTATCAAGGAGATGAAGAAAACTCTAATTGTTATTTAAGCTTTATTTTCTTTACTGCTTTAGTCTCTGGTTTACTGTGTGTTTCTAGAAGGTGGTTAGCATCTTTTTCTAGTGGTTTGTACTTCTCAGCATCATCTTGTATTCAGTGCATGAGTTGTATGAATGATTCTGCGGCTTTGCCTCGTAGTTCCTATATATTGTGTACTACTGCCTCACTGTTGAGGTAAGATTCAGATAACACATTCCCTGATATTCTCTGCACCACAGCTCAAGGTCTTACTGCATGCACAATCTTATTTGCATAATTATATCAAGGTTTAATTGCTCATYGCAACTGAACGTAGTAAGGTTTTCTTAGCAAGCTTAGCTACTCATGTATTCCTATAAAAATAATAAATAAGCAAACAATTATGAAAATTTCCAGTGATGCAATGCATTAAAACTGTAAATAAAAACCAAAAACATAAACTAGGATCCTTGCATGCTCAATCGTAGGCATAATTGCACTAGAAGTCATTTAGTCTAATAAGTAGGAAAAGATAAGACCATGTCGATGACAGCAGATGAGGGTGGTTTTGAAAGGGTGCTTCATATTACAGTAGAGCTGTTGAGCTTTGTTACTTCTTGCTCTACTTTCTTTACAACTTCGAGGAATCGGCGTCTAGATGTAGGCAACCTCGATAAGTTCAAGCAAAGTCCCTGCAATCTGATGATACAATATGCAAATGGTGATTAGTTTACCCTTAAAGATATAGCATGTTGGCAGAGTGTGGACTCTGTCTCTTATACACAATAGCATGTTGGCAGAGTGTGGACTTACACACACTTACACACAAATAAACACTAAAAAGTTTACTGGCTTTGGACCTACCTTCTACAAATTCCCTCTAGTTGACCCCTTCTAATCTCATCAGAGGGAGGAATACCCCCATTCTGCCAGGCCTCAACTTTCGCCATGTCGCCAGCATATAGGCAGTGCTTGTAGAAATATAGTTCTTCGGTTTCGGTCAGATTCATATGCCTAATTTGCTCTTTTATAACACACATAGGCTCATACAGCCAATCAAAAATCCTTCCCTCTGGTCTGTTCACTCCAGTTATTTCCACATTGTAGCCTATAAAAAGAAGGAAAAAMAATGATGAAGAAAGTAAGTTATTTCCACATTAWAGATTGTATCAYTTCAGAAAAAATGGCACCAAAACTGACAATTGGAAGTCACAAATGCTGAAAGGGTCTCGCTTACGGATGATAAAGCCAGGTGAACCATTYTTGATGGATCTRAGGAAGCACTCAAAGAAGGCATATGCAGGTATCCCAATGTTAACTATCTTGTTTTTAGAGTGCTTCCAGCTTTCTAGATCCTGYAGGTCAATAGCTCTAGCYTGAAATAGCTCCACACCTATCTCCTCATAAGCTTTGAAAAGACTATCCCATATCTACAAAGCAAACACGATACATGACTATCATTGGAAACATGATGAGGAAAACCTGAAAAAGCCTTGCGCTAATGATCTTCACATAAACTGATTGAATGTTCTGTATACAACTAACTAGGTTCTTACCACTTTAGCTTGAACTGGATTTGCATCGCCAGAAAGTTCTGAAATTAGAGGTTGTTCAACATCTGGCTGTTTGCGAAGTTCCTTCAATGGTAGCTGTTCTGGGACAGGATCTATTTGATCACGATATCTGGGTCTGGCTGCCCAAGTACAAAGAGGCTTTTATATGGTTGCCTACATGAGTTTGTTAGGTATGCAACTGATGCTAGCCAACAATAGGATTCATAATTTATGCAAATGGGTATATGCATCCATTGTTGTGTATTCGAGTCAATAAGTAGGGGTTTATGTATGTAAGATGGAGAAACATGACATCCATGAGAATCAACAGTGGTATCCAAAGTACATCAAAATTTAACATAGCACGCACCTAGGAAAGCAGGAACCTTCTCGCAAGTATAGGAGATCGTTTGTGTACTCATCATATAAGGATGCAGAGGCAATGACATAGAGTAATCCTTTCATTGTTGAGTTTTCCTAATCAAGAATAGGAAAATACTGTTGATGTCACAAACATTATAGTTTCTGAAGTATGAAAAAACAGGTAGATGACAGCATAACGTCCATCAGCATACCTCATAGGCAATAACTGCAGCATAACATCCATAAGCAAAACTTGAAAGGATACCGAGCAGCATTGCTAAAAGGACAGCAATCGGCCACAACAGAATCCAAAGGCCAGCAAAAGGAACACAAACTGTTTCTAAGAAAGGTCCTTCCCTTCCTATGAGATCTTGTACCAACCGTTGCCACCCTTTGAATAGCAGTATAGGAGCTTTATAAATAGTTATTAAAGTGATAATTGGCACATCAACTATAATCCCAAGTATGCCTGATAGGATACATCCAGGTAGCACAATTACCCTAACAAAACAGCAATTTGATAAGATTAAAACAATTACTAACATGGAAACAACCATTCAAGACTATAAAGTTCTGCAAGAATTCCAGAGTATCTAGATTCGGTTATGGTTAAATAATCCTCCATAAAACTGTCTTCTTTGTTCTCGGGTACTAGTTCTTCATAGAAGAATGATCATGACTTTCATGAGTATGCAGTAAGAAGGWGATACACTTAAGATACACAATGTTGTATAACTTGTATGCACATCTCATCCATAGACATCTACATGACTTGGTAGTTGGTAATGTATATTTCAGTGACTATTAAACGATAAGATTAAGAAAAACACTGAAAAATCAAGATATATCGTGTAAGCACTTCTTAGAGGCATCTAGTGGAAAATCAAAAACAGTTGCAGAATATATCAAGATAAGAATTGGTATACTTAAGTTCGATTGGTTCCTCTCCCTTGGAGTCAAGTAGCTCATCCATAACAGAAAAGTAAGAATGGAACGAAAAATCAGCAAAATCCCGAACAATAGTGCAAGCACCCCATAGATTGTTCCATGTTCCATCCTACACAATCCGATCCAAATCAAAAGCRACTCATCAGAACTCGACAGTATAAGCAAAATTGCAAAAAAAATAAAGAAAAAAGGAWGAATTCGAGACAGTACCGTGAAGACACTAATTAACTTCATTCCAATGGATTCCCCTTCTTTGCTGATGGCCTTAAAGGTTTCCATCACTGGCCACACATAGCCATACGCAATTCCCATGATTGCACTTCCAGTTACTCCAACCACTGTCCATATTGCTATTGGTATTGGCACCAAGATCTGATTTGTGTTTATAGCGGATTGTTATAGTTGTGGTAATATGTGTGTTGGAATACTCTACTCTTTCACTTATTTCATTTAATGGTATGTCTGGTTGTGCAAATATATACCAGGTTGTTTCCGATTCATGATCCGTAATCCGTGTGATATTAGCTTGATATGAACCATATTCGCATAACGAATCGGTTTTCATTTCGAAATATAGACGCTTGCGTGAGTTTTTCTTATTTAACTTACAGGTTCGAGAAGGAGCATATTTATACGGTGTGGTTATAATGGGATTTTTCATCAGGTTACCGCTCTGATGTTTTGCTTTAATTTCTACGGTTGAATCCCTCGCCGGATTATTTATTTCAGAGATTTATGCTGATTCATGGACTGTACGTTCGGCTATCAAATGAGCACGACAATACCGCTTACCTGAGTGCAGATCTCTTGGACCGCTTTTTATATCAAATCTTATACGATTGTTAGTATTACATCGGATATTATCGGATATCCGAAAATATCCGATCTTTTCTAATACCACTTATCACACATACTTCCACTCCTTAATCACACTAATAGGTAATGCGTAATTTAATAGGGACCTAGGATCTACAATCATTATACTCCATGCTTCACATAATCAATACTTTCTCTTTCCTCGTTCTTTACTTACCTTACCTTGGTTTCATTGCTCGTGAGGAATCCACAAATACAAAGCTCCATAACTATATTCCTATGTTATCCTGCTATCCGATATTTGATGTCCTCTCTCTCTCGTACTCGACTATTATTGCTGCATATCCCTACATCGATTAATTGTCGTGTATAGATATTTTGACTACCGGATGTATTCTTCCTTGCCTGATCGGTTGTTCTGCTTATCTATTCGTCCCGATTCGGGGCAACTTAGCATCTCCTCGCTCACCGGCGTCGCAATGTCCACACCCCTCCTTTTGCTCGCCACCAGACCAGCTGGCTCCGACTCTCACACATTCATGAGACGGACGATATTTCGGAAGAAGTTCAGGATTTAGTCCTGCGATCGCGGTAATTAGTCCGGTGGAACAGTTGTGTCGTTGAATCGAGTTCGGGAATTGGTATCGCGAGGATTTATGGCCGTGATCTTCTCGCGCTGATAATTGACGTCGAATTTGCCGTGATTTTCGGATCGGGGTTCTTTTACGCTCAGATTTTGGACTGCTGATCTAAATGTGCGTATCCCGAACATCCAACCAAGAATGAAAAAACTCGCATCATAGTGTAACAACCACATAACTCGCTCATAAATTTACTCGATACCATCAATAACACGCTCACATCCGCGCAAGCGATGAACCTATACATCGTAAACGATCATAATTTCGTGTCTCTTAATTTCTAATTGCACTCTTGTTTACACCGCAATAAAAAATCTAAACCTCACATTACGTCAGCTTTAATAACCTCAAACAGCAAACACTCAACCACCGAACCTCGTGACACACCCGTCGCTTAGGTTATACGTAGACAATACATTCCAACATGGGGCACAACCAATTATAAGGCAGCATAGAATTCAGAGCGCCCCTTGTAAATTATCGACTATCGCCAAAATTCTTGAATTACTGCTATTGTCTTTTGGATGTGATTAATGAACCTAACCTCAGAATTTGCGGAATAAAGAACTCATCAATTTTCAGGTGTTGAACATGTTGTACTCGTGCGTAACTGCCGTTTGCTGAGGAAGAGGGCAGAATTTTGTCAGTACCATTCTGTGAGCGCTTGATTAGTTCACAAGTTCCGTTACCGTGATGACATGGTTGAGTCCGAACATTACTCTCTGTAGGTTTGGTTAGGTTTGTGTGCCAGATTTTGCACATATCTACGATTATAATTTCGATACACACATTTTACGAGTGGTTATTTTACGGATAGATGTCGTGGAGGTTGGATAGTGATGCGTTGTTATGGCGAAGGGTGGATGGTTAGAGATGGTGTGGCCAAGGTCATATGATGTGCTAGTGAATATCAGTAAATTCTGTTAGGTATGTAGTGTTATAGATATATAATTGGTATAGCTGATCTTAATAGCTTTTTGCATGATGAGGTTCAAGGTACAAGATATAGGTAATATTAAGGAGCAGCTTGCAGGACGGAATTAGGTGAGTGGCTTGATATGGCTTTTATACCTATGTCTGGCTGATGTCGACAGGAAGAGACGAATAATATTGTCAATATGGATTGGTATTGATGTATTGTTAGTGAGTACATAATCTCGTGATTGGCACTAGTATTGAGTGGCTCGTTTTTTGCGTTAATTGAGGGTTTGCTTATTTCTGGTTGAACGTCTTGTTTGTTTACCGTAGGGACATATTGTCTAATATCTGTCTTGGTGTTTAAGTATCAACGTATTTGTCTCTTGGAGTTTTATTAGGATATTCATGAGGTAGTTGAGGATTTACAAGGCGGCTCGAGGTTACTCGCTGATGGACACAATCTTTTTTTTAATTTCGTTTAGATGACCGAAAAGGTTTAGTTCAGTGCTCCAAGCTTTCGTTCTGAGAAAGATGAATTTATGTCGAGTTTTCTTTAGGCTCTGATATAGGGATATGCCAGATGTTACAATTGGGGCAGTGGGATCGAGATAGGAAGTTAACTCGTCGCTCTCGCTCTCTCTCTCGCTCAACCTCCCTTGCTATCCCGCTGCTATTGTCGACCGGCGTGGCAAATGCGTTAGTATGGGTGTGCTCCTAGCCCTCTGGACGAGTGTACTTGAGTGCGGGGATGCTGGGTCGGTGATGATGGTCTCGATGTATATCCAACTAGTGGAGCGATGTGAGATATAATCAATTGGTAGTTAATAAATAGAAAATTCTTGTTCCAAATAGGACAAATATTTTGGTGATTCTTTTTTAGATGACAAATCGGACAACAAGATGGCAGGCGAATGGGGTGGTATGGGTTGGATATGATTTTGCTCCTCCTATCTTGACTATCGTCACCCTCGACCCGCTCGTCACGTCCATTTTATCATTTATATATTATTCTCTTATTCTGTAGGGCATCATCGGTAGTATTGTACCTTTTTATTCGTTTTGATTAATAATAATATAGTTAGAGATTATATATGTTTATCTCTTGATTTTCTTTTTCTTGGATCGGTCATAGTATTATGTTCATGCATCTTATATCTTCTTTGGTATTAGTATTTATTTTCTATTTGTCACTTGTGCTCTCGTTTATCTTTGAGACCTTATTAAATTGTTCCTTGTGTATAACTTGTGGCAGCCTTTGAGATTCTGTTTGTGTTATGTGGGGTCTCTGGTGTGGGGACTTTTCGCTGTGGGCAGATGTATCTATATGATGGGTGCTGATTTTGCGTGGGTCGTGGAAAGTGTGGTTTGCGCAGATCTCTGGTGCGGTTGTATGTGAATTGGTGTGTGGATGTAATTAGAGTGGACCTCAACATGTGGTTATCTCGATGTGGGGCGGAGAACTTCGGTGCATACTACTAATTTCCCGACTTTTGAATTGGCTTGAATTATAGAGTAAAAGATATTGTACCAAGTCGACAGGGGATGGGGGCTACATTCGAGAGTATCAAGTACGTGGGAGATGGGATAGGAATTGACTATCTGCCCGCCCGCCCCAGTTGGCTCCCTATTTGGATGCAAGGCCAGGCATGTTTCTTCCTTAGGCATATCTTCAGGAACTCTCAGATGTTTTGTCATTTGTTTTTCTCTAGACATACTCACCAGAGTAGCTTATTAGTGTGTGAATGAATAGTGTTCGCATTATGTCGCATGCCAACTTCTATAATCAAAGTCATGATTACGTCTCGGAATAGGACA
>SNQN01000829.1:90048-101571 GCA_008642245.1 Bassia scoparia | reverse complement strand
TCGCTTTAACCACTTGAGTATCCTTCCTCTCAAGAAAACTGGATTAGTGCATGAGAATTGGGACCAAACTTTTTAGATGTAATACAAACCAGTCCTATTTGTATGTTTGACAATATTCTTAAAATGGGTTATATGTATTGGTGTAACAAGTGGTAGTTGGCATGGTGATTGCTCATCTTATTCTTAATCAAGCATCGGGAGTAGAATTTCGACCTTTGAAAAGGAAAAAGAAATCCTTAACCGATCCTTTATGTGAGTATACTTGGTACGATCAGTCAAACAGTCAGCTGCTATCAATGATGGTACACCCTGGTTCACACCAACTAAAAAAGTTGTACTTCGTAGATGACTATGTGTTACACCAATTGGTATTTGATGCACCCACTTATGCTTAAATTTCTAATTTTAAGAAATATCTTAGCTTAATAATTGGCATATGTATAATTAATAGAATTTTAATTTTTGAAAATTTGATCCTATCTTAACTTTTGCCTTTTACTAAACAAACGTGGCTACTTATATGCGCACAATATTGAACACTAACCAACACACCAATAACCTTGAGAAAGAGGAGAATCAACAATAGATGGTCGTGCGTATAACACGATGAGTACTACAATCCATACATTGCAGGAAGTTTGTACAATATGGTCCCAAATTCCAATCCATGATAATGTTATATGTGTAGGCTACCTTGTGAGGCACTTTCATAGTTCCGACCTTTTTATGTGATCTGAAACAAAATTATTGTATTAAATGGTTTTAGAAAATTTATTTCAAAATATCAATAATGCAATAATAATTCGCACTTGGTAATTTATAACGATGTGAGTGTTGCTGTTAGATTCGCTAGTAGATCGATACTGTTCATATAGTACTTCATGGCAACTACCAGTGGGTACACACTTCAATACTTGTATTCAGTAAAATTTGCTCGATCAAGAGTCATACATTAGTGTACTAGGAGATCCAGCTTGCTTATTTTCATTTTCAATCAATGACAGATCAGATATACTATTTTATTTTTAATTTTTTTTATAGATAAGGTAGACGAGTGGTTCTGCCGGTCCTATCTCAAGAGTCAGTATTGAGGGAGGGGGGAATCCAGCCAAATGCTGGGATGAGGATTCGATCCCACACCATGGGTGGGGAAAGTGGGAGAATCTCCCACATGAGCCACCCCATTCGTCAGATCAGTATACTATTATCAGTGCTAAATTCATGTCTTTTTCCAAATACACTAAGGACATTAAGTGATTAATACAATTTTAGACGTCATGTTCTCATGTCATTATTAGCAAAGTTAGGAGGAAGGGGGGGAACTATATTAGAGCCTAATCTTGCTATAACTGCAGTTTCATACAATTGCTGTGGTCCTGACCTTTCCTGTCTACAACAAAGTTGTTTAATGTATGCAACTGCAACCTCAACTTATGGCCCTACCACCCATATGTTACTTGAGACTCTTCATTTTACCTCAAGTACCCGTGTCAGATCCTTACACTCGGACATAGAGTAAATACGTGGACACTTCATTTTGAGCTAAAATCCAGTTATTTTTCATAAATTAGCCGAGTTGGACACTTGAACACGTCGGACATGGGTATACGAGTCCAAGTACTATATATGCACCACTGCAGCACTACTCTTCCAGAATTAAGCAACATACTATAAGAGAACATGTGATTAATGTTTTAGGTTTCATCAGTGTAGTAGGGTGGTAGACTGGTAGGTAGTGCATGCAGTTCTCCCTTTAATTTCATCATCAGTTCAACATTATATTGTTCTGAACTCTTGCCTTCCCCCTCTACTGTTTTGCATTATCATAAATCTCATCTCCTTCCCCACCATTGAAGGTAATCTCTCTGTGGGGTTTTTTTTGTGTTGTTCGCAACAGGCCAACAGTAGTTCGATTTCCTGCCGAGTTTCGAGCGGGCTTGCTGTTGACGTAGTAGCCAGCCTCCATCTCACAGCAGATTGCCAAGTTGCACCATCTAAATTCTATAGGTAAGCACAGTACGGCTTCAACTTCATGTCTTTATTCCTTCTGTTTTCCACTTTTTCCTACTCTGGAAGGATGATGATTTCTTAATTAGGTTGTTTTGTATAGAAATGGCAGCATGTCTGTGTACAATGCAAGACATGGAACAAGAGCAGTACTGGAATGCATTTCCTGATGACAAACACTCATGTTTTTTCAAAGTTATGTGAAGATTTCAGGAAGTTCTTTGGCTATTTAACCAACTAATCCTCTCCAAGTAAGGGCAGAATGTTTTAGATTGACAGCAAGCATATTTCTCACCCCATGAATGTTTTGACAGAGGAATTCCTCCGAAATTCTCAAATCTGAATTCAAGGGAAACCTATCAGAGAGCTGATTCTTCGAGGTCCAAGTGGAAACAGATGGACACACCACGCTTGCACGGAGAGGAGAGGATTTTGTTCTGCTAGAAGGTGGCAAAATTTTGCAAGGACACGGTCTACATGAAGGGGATCTTCTAGTGTTCAAGTACATGAGGATTCCTTGTTTGATGTCCTGATATTTGAAAAACTGCATGTGAAAGAGAAGATTCCCACTCATTGAACCAAATGCAGCGAGTGTTGCTCCTTAGCGACAACATCGAATCACAAAAAAGCACAACTAGTGATGAGGGCAGAACATCACTTTCCTGTCAAACAGACAGAAAAGAAGCCAGAAATCTGCTGCAGCAATGACCAGCAGAGGCTTACAGCACCAACAGAGAAAAGGACGAACGAGAACAGTTGTGCAAGGAGGAAGGAGGAGGAGGAGGAGAGGGAGTGTAGATGTGGAGGAGAGCAATGATGATAACAGTGGTAAGGAACTCATAACTTCAGGTAATGGTGTATGGGAAGTGTAAAAAATAATAATATTTCAGTTAAACAAGTTCAGAAAAAAATATGTACTTACATTATATCTTTGTGTCAAAAAAACAGGTTCACAGACAAGAGAGTGTGAAAAAAAGTTGGGAAGCGGGACATACTCGATGATTTTGAATCAAGCAGAAGAACAGTCACAAACAAGATATAGAAGAGCTTCCATTTGCTTCCAAGCAGCAACAACAACCTTCTTGCCAGATTAGCATGAAACCAAGTCATGTCGAACATTTGTTATACTTGTAAGTACTCTCTATAAGTAGATTCAAACCTACTTTAGAACACTTAATTCTATATATTCTGATTTGTAATATATATCTGATGATAAGACAATCCCAAGAACTTTGCATACAGTTGTCTTCCTAAGGAGTCTCAGAAGAATAATTTTGCGGGTTGGTTCCGAGACTTGGCCAGTCTACTCAACTACAGGAACACACAATGCACACTGGAATAAAGGTGGTCCACAATTTTGTGCTTGATAACAACTTAGAAACTGAAGATATATGTGTTCTTGAGTATGCACATACAAAAATGAAAAGCCAGCAACCACTTACCTTAGATGTGCACATATTTCGAGCTGTGGAAAAAATTGTTTCCTTGAAATAATTAAGCTTTCCAGCTCTATAGAGAGTTATCAAGGAGATGAAGAAAACTCTAATTGTTATTAGCTGTGTATTCTTTCTTTACGCTTTAGTCTCTGGTTTACTGTGTGTCTTCTAGAAGGTGGTTAGCATCTTTTTCTAGTGGTTTTACTTCTCAGACATCATCTTGTATTCAGTGCATGAGTTGTATGTAATGATCTGCGGCTTTGCCTCGTAGTTCCTATATATTGTGTACTTACTGCCTCACTGTTGAGGTAAGATTCAGATACACATTCCTGATATTCTCTGTCACCACACGCTCAAGGTCTTACTGCATGCACAAATCTTATTTGCATAATTATATCAAGGTTTTAATTGCTCATCGCAACTGAACGGTAAGGTTTTCTTAGCAAGCTTAGCTACTCATGTATTCCTATAAAATAATATAAGCAAAAACTTATGAAATTTCCAGTGATGCAATGCATTAAACTGTAATAAAACCAAAAACATAAACTAGGGATCTTGCATGCCTCATCGTAGGCATAATTGCACTAGAAGTCATTTAGTCTAATAAGTAGGAAAAGATAAGACCATGTCGATGACAGCAGATGAGGGTGGTTTTGAAAGGGTGCTTCATATTGCAGTAGAGCTGTTGAGCTTTGTTACTTCTTGCTCTACTTTCTTCACAACTTCAAGGAATCGGCGTCATAGATGTAGGCAACCTCGATAAGTTCAAGCAAAGTCCCTGCAATCTGATGATACAATATGCAAATGGTGATTAGTTACCTTAAAGATATGCATGTTGGCAGAGTGTGGACTACACACAACAAACTAAAAGTTTACTGGTTTGGACCACCTTCTACAAATCCTCTAGTTGACCCTTCTATTCATCGAGCGGAATACCCCATTCTGCAGCCTCAACTTTCGCCAGTTCGCCAGCAATATAGCAGTGCTTGTAGAATATAGTTCTTCGTTTCGGTAGATTCATTATGCTAATTTGACTTTATGAACACATGGCTCATACAGCATCAAATCCTTCCCTCTGTCTGTTCACTCAGTTATTTCCACATTGTAGCCTATAAAAGAAGGAAAACAAGATGAAGAACGTAAGTTATTCCCATTATAATGTATCATTTCAGAAAAATGGCACCAAAACTGACAATTGGGAAGTCACAAATGCTGAAAGGGTCTCGCTCGGCTGATAAAGCAGGTGAACCATTTTGATGGTCTGAGGAAGCCTCAAAGAGGCATACAGCTTATCCCATGTTAACTATCTTGTTTAGAGTGCTTCCAGCTTCTAATCGTAGGTCAATAGCTCTGCCTGAAATAGCTCCACACCTATCTCCTCATAGCTTTGAAAGACTATCCCATTATCTACAAAAAAAAATCTCCTCCTCACTAGTTAAAAAAAAAAATCCAATTGTAGGCCAAAAAAAAAAAATAAAGAAGGCAAAAAAAACCAAATATGAAAAAAGATCAACATAAAAAAAAAAAAATAATATACAAGAAAAAGAAAACCCCCAAACCCAAAATACAATTAGAAAAATAAAAAAAAAAGAAAGCTCGCTTACGAGAAAAGCCAGTGAAACCAGAAGACAAAATAAAGCACAAAAAAAAACAGAAAATAGAATCAAACCAATGTTAAAAAAAAAAAAAAAAAAACATTGTAGAGGCTCATGACTAGAAAAAAAAAAAAAAAAAAAAAAATATACTGAAATACTCACATCAAACTTTAGCCCCATACAAAAGCAAACACGATACATGACTATCATGGAAACATGATGAGGAAAAACCTGAAAAGCCCTGCGCTATGACTTCAATAAAACTATGAATTTCGATCACAAATTTAAAACTGGTATTTGTAAACCAACTTTTAAATAGGCTTTGATACACTGCTATGGGGATTTTGCTCGCCAGAAAGTTCTGAAATTAGAGGTTGTTCCACACTGGATGTTTGCCGAAGTATCCTTCAAATTGTAGCTGTTCTGGCGACAGATCTATTTGATCACGTATTCTGGGCTCTGGCTGCCAAGTACAAAAGAGGCTTTAATATGGTTGCCTACATGAGTTTGTTGGGTTATTGCAACTGATGCTAGCCAACAATAGGATCATAATTTATGGCAAATGGGCTATATGCATCCATTGTTGTAGTATTCGAGTCATAAGTAGGTTTATGTATGTATGATGGAGAACATGGAATCCATGAGATCAACAGTGGTATCCAAGTACATCAAATTTAACATAGCACGCACCTTAGAAAGCAGGAACCTTTTCGGCAAGTATAGGAGATCGTTTAGTTACTCATTCTATAGGATGCAGAGGCATGACTAGAGTAAATCCTTTCATTGTTAGTTTTCCTAATCAAGAACTTAGAAAATACTGTTGATGTACACAATTCATAGTTCTGAAGTATGAAAAACAGGTGAGAGACAGCATAACGTCTCAGCATACCTCATAGGCAATAACTTGCAGCATAACTCCATGAAGCAAAACTGAAAGGATACCGAGCAGCATTTGCTAAAAGCGACAGCAATCGGCCACAAACAGAATCCATAAGCCAGCAAAAGGAAACACAAATGTTTCTAAGAAAGGTCCTTCCCTTCCTATGAGATCTTGTACCAACCGTTGCCCACCCTTATGAATAGCAGTATTAGGAGCTTTATAAATGTTATTAAAGTGATAATTGGGCACATCAACTATAATCCCAAGTATGCCGTGATAGGACGTACATCCAGGTAGCACCAATTACCCTAACAGAAACAGCAATTTTGATAAGTTAAACACATATTCACTAACATGAAACAACCACTTAAGACTATAAAGTTCTGCAAGAATTCCAGAGTATCTAGTTCGGTATGGTTAAAACATCATCCATAAAACTGTCTCTTTGTTTCTCGGTACTTTAGTTCTTCATAGAGAATGATCATGACTCTCATGAGTATGCAGTAAAAGGGGGTGAATTACACTTAGGATCACAAGTTGTATAACTTGTATGCACATCTCATCCATAACATCTACATGACTGGGTAGTTGGTATGTATCTTTCCATGTGACTTTAAACGATAAGATTAAGAAAAACACTTGAAAATCAAGAACTATATCGTGTAAGCACTTCTTAGGGCATCTAGTGGAAAAATCAAAAAACAGTTGCAGGAAATATATCAAGCATAAGAATTATGGTATACTAAGTTCTTGCATGTGGTTCCTCTCCTTGGAGTCAAGTAAGCTCATGCCATACAGAAAAGTAAGATGGAACGAAAAGATCAGCAAATCTCCGAACATAGTGCAAGCACCCCATAGATTGTTTTCCATGTTCCATCCTAGCACAATACCGATCCAAAAGAAAGCAACTTTCATCAGACTCGACAGTATAAAGCAAAAATGCCCAAAAAAAATTAAAGAAAAAGGATGAATTCGAGACAGTACGTGAAGGACACTAATTACTTCATTCAATGGATTTCCCCTTCTTTCTGATGTGCTTAAGGTTTCCATCATCCTGGCCCCACAACATACGCCAATTCCCATGATTGCACTTCCAGTTACTCCACCATGTCCTATTGCTATTGGTATTGGCACCACACTCAATCAATAGGCATTTCATAAAAGGTCAAATTTCTTTGTTCTGTGACCCCCAAACAACTAAATATATCAATATCAATGAAACTACAAAAGCCAAAATATACAAGATTAACCAATATTGGTAAAGGGCCAATATTTATATAAATTTTCTGAACAAATCCCTTGTTTATGCTCCACAGTACATTCTTGATTTGTCATTTTCCATATCCAAACTAATTATGAAAAAGTACTTTTATCGAACATATCTTCCATAAAATCCAATTTTTCTCTTATATTTATACACTCACCCCACTAAGAAAAGGATCTATTATACTACCTAAAAATTTACAATAATTGCATAATTCATAAGTAATAGCTTAATTAGATCACGTGATTTGAAGAAATGGTTACCTGATTAAGCAGTAATACTCCAGGAAAAGTATGAGAGGCCATACCACTACAATGACCCCAGTATCACCAAATGCAATTATGAGAAACACAAATGGACTTTATTATAGCTCCGCTGTATAAATTCAACATAATCTTATAACAACAAATCAGATCAAATGAAGTAAAAAAGATTCAAACTTCTCGAAAGAAGAAAACAAAAGAAAATACCTTTGCAAATCCCAGAAAAAGAGAAGGCAAAAAAGGGAGAAAGAATGAGTAAGTCAATTCAAAACCATATGGTTATTTGGTGTAATTGCATTTTGTTACGTGGGTTGAAAGCTCTTAGCTGTGTATTAACTTTGAAATAAGTTAATGCTAGGATGCCATTTGGAACGAGCTCTGAGATTTTTCAGTAAACAGTTGTATTGCGCTGATAATTGACTATTGATCAAAAGATGGAATAGACCACTCAATATTCTGTAGGAGAAAACGATCTAACGCACCGCGTGTCCTCAGTGGTCATTGTTTTTCCCTTCTTATACATTTTTTTTTATACCCTTAAATCATTTTATTCCGTGAAAAAAAATTCTCTAGACAAAATAGATGTCACTTACACAAATATATGGAATGAATATTTATTATTTCGTTTATTACGATAAATGTACTATAAGCCTTGCAAACAAAAATGTAATCGAAATAGTTCATAATATACTACGAAGTACTCCGTATGTGTTTTTGTATCATTTTCTAATACTATAAGAATGTGTACGTGTATCTCGGCTCTATTTGTTATAGATTTAAAATCTAAATGCAATCGATCAAATCGCAACTTGCAAAGCTATTGCAATAGAAAACTGATCTAGCAATGCTTCAAGTTGGCAAAGTGAGTGTCGCGATTTTCTTAGCCTAACACGATCGTGCTTCTTATCAAGACTACAATGCCATGCCCCTCGACACAAGTGTTGGTTCGTGTTTACATGTCAAACTCAAATTAGTTGTTCTTAATATTTGCAAGGCCTCAACAGAATGCCCAAACAATGACATAGAAGGTTGCATACTGCTCAAAAACCACACATAACATACTTCAAAGTTCACCAATTGACTACAGAATCCTAACTTAGTTATAGCTACATACTAGTTCCTAGCAGTTAGTCATACACAATCCGAAATCTAGAACGACCACCACTACTTACTGATAGTCCGTATACATAAAAATGTTGTTGATCTAAATTAGCTCTAATTCGGTGATTTGTTGTCATGCTTCTACGAAATCTTCCTGGCGACAACGATCTCTTCGACTTTTCTTTGCTTCCGATAACAAATTCAAATCGACACTTATCTCCGCGGCAAACACATAATCATATCTCAGTAAGTACCTCAACCCTGCTTTCCTACTACTATCCTCTGTCTTCATCCTCCGAAACGTCACCTTGTACGATGCATTGCCCCCTTGTGCGAATAATCGTGTCCTCGGAGGTTTTATGCTGCAGTTCATGACCACACTCGCCGGGACTTTCTGAATTATAGAAAAAAAATTACGAATATTAGTTATCATCCATCACTTTTTTCCTGTAATACTAAATATGATCAATAATAGTCCTTACACATTTGATCTTTCAATGATTCTGCAAAACCTTGGAAAACTTCAAGCCTTCCGAATATCCGAATCCGAGTCTGACACTGCATCTTCCTCCTCTTCTGGTTAATCACAGCATTTTAATATCAAACCATTAACAATAATTAATCAAAAAAAAGGAGATAAATTGAAATTTAAAATTGAAATTACTTCTGTGTTGTGACATGATCGCCAGGACAGTAACAGGTTTCCTCCTGTTGTAGGGCGCCGCCTGGGTGGGAGCAGGAGGAGCTCTGTGGTGACATATCAGTCTAAAACAAACCTCTAACATTAAAATATAATCGTCAACGTATACAAAAAGCAGCGCATTCTCCATGCTTCAATCATGATCGTGACGTATCGTATCCAACCATCTGTCATGGCCAAACGATCCCTTTTTTTTCAGCTTTACTCTCCATAATTTTCCAGTTAATCTTGCAGTGCCATCTGTTGGAATTTTCACCTTTCTTGGTTATTTCTTGACGAGAATGTTGGGTACAGCTGCAATGCATAGTCATACATACAGACCACATATTTATCTATTTCATAACAAATTAACAACAATAAAGAACAAAACTTTTGCATTGAACTGTGAAAGACATACCAGTTTCTGAGAGTTGTACTGAGGATTGAAGATCTTGAAGAAAGAAAGAGGTTGTGAAGTAGAATGAGCATTTCCAGAATTGGCCATTGTTTTTTTGCTGAGTGAAAATTTTCAACCCCCCTTTTCTTTTCTTGCTATTTGTTGAAGGCAAATGAAAATGGTGGTAGCAGATTTATGCAATGTTTGTTGTTCATCTTTTAAGTTTGAACTGTGAAAAATGTCTGTTTTACTGTAAAATCATACCAGCTTTATGACAGGTTAGTTAATGTACTTTACTACAAAGAAGTAAGAACAACATTGTCATGTTCTACAAATMAGAAAATGACATGAAAACTACAAATAGTAATAATGACAAATTAAGGGATTCACCATATCATATTCTGCATTTCTACTATCTTTATTTCTGTAATCATTTAACTGAAGCATTGCTTTAAACTGTCAATTACATAAACCAACACGCCAAAATGATAAGGAGTTAGTCTGCCATTTCTTTTGGTACTGCACTTAATATTTTGGAGCATAATCAAGTCYTGATAAACATGATAACGAGTGTAATTATACAAAAGTTTAGAATAAATAAACCGACTTTTCGTTAAACAAAGTGCGTTAGGATACAAGGAAAGACACTCCCAAACACTAGCTACAAATTTCRTACTGTAGTTTAAATAACAAACCGACAACAAACGGAATTACATGATGCAATTAACTTAGATTCTCCTACYCTAAGGATTCGATTAAGGATCACGCCTCAATTCCACCCCTTTGGCACTAAGACGAAGCTATCCATACGCGCCAACCTGGATTWTGATATGAGTTCCCTGCATAAATGAGATGATATAGTAATTAGTCGATTAAGATATAATTATGGCTTATAATGAGCAGTCTAGAAACTCATTCATCATGATAMTTACGTACAATTCGCGAGGTTATCATAATAACAACTTACTTAACACGGGAAAATCGAAACTTTAAAGGTGTCGTGTTTGACAAGCTCAAAGACGCAAACATCTCCTTCCTTGATCTGATTCTCCTCCACAAATGASGCAACCCCCCTAGTTAGCTTGCAATTAGGGCTTTTCGAGTTGCGATACACAATCATTGTTATATCACTCCATGTATTSTTCATCACTTGAAGGTTTACTGAGCGCTTGTCACCCCCACCTATCATATAACGGTCCACAAAAGGAAGTGGTATGTTCTACAAAAACAACCGAATATATGATCTGAGTTAATGCATGATAATTCAAAGATACTATACATATTAACATATATAGAGATGCGTCACTATTTCTAGCTTATTTTCAATTTAGCTCGGTTTAGTTTCTTGTAATTAGATAGAACACACGACACACAAAATAACTAAAAGGACTAGAAATGCATGTATACCAGCAAATTATGCTTGTGATAACCCTGTCCAATAGGGACCCGAAATGATGGGTATTTCTTATGAACTTTCATGTAAAATTTGGCGCCCTTAACAGCTTCACTACTCGGATCCTCCGTAGAAGGCCTTCCTGCCCTAGGCCTTTTCCCGTTAACTAGAACATCCTCCTCTTCTTCCATGTTATCATCGACAAACTCAACATCAGCAATTTCTTCGCCTTCTTGGACGTTCTCTTTGAGGCAACCGTGTAGGCCGTAGATGTCGACGCTGAAATTGGACCCTCCGTGGTATTGAAACACCAAGGACTCTCKACAGCTCAATTTGTTGTCTTCCACAAATTTATCCCAGCCTTTCTCCAAATAAAAATCGTTTCCTTTACGAACCAACTCCACATCCCATGCTTGGTTAGTGCCCGGCCTTGTGATTTTTGCCTCCCTAGGTACTTTCCGGTTGAAATGGATCGCCGTGAAAGCGGGGCAAAGGAGCTGGTAATTAT
>SNQN01000829.1:70271-82881 GCA_008642245.1 Bassia scoparia | reverse complement strand
TGATCAATGATCAGCACAACATCAGCAGATAAGCTACAACATTGTCACGATTTTTCTCGGAACTTGGCAGCAACACGAAGAATATGAACCTTAAACATTTGCTCGTTGATCAACTCGAAGATACAGATATCACCCACCTTCAACCTGTTTTCTGATGCAAAAGTTTTCCATCCCGATTTCAGCCTCACGCGTGACTTGTCACCAATAATCTTCACCGGCCATTTTGTCCCATCGTCGTCAGTTTGGAGGTGAAACGTATAATTAAACGGCAGTTCCATGGGCAAGAATTCATTCACAAATTTTTTCGGTACACCCTGCTTATACAATTCACCAAAACGAACTCAACTAAACACGGGATTTAACATGTAGATTAAAGTCCCTTAATATTATGTACGGTTTAGATTAAAATCACTCACCATATATGATCCATTGTCAACAAAAGACGCTTGCATTTTTTTCACGAAAGAACGGTGCTTACACTCATAGGCATAAGCGCGAATTCTCCTAGTTTCATTGGGAGTGAGATCACTCATTCCTATGATCGTCTCAGCTACTATGAGCTTATCATCCTTAACCATTTCGTCAATTTGCATCTTTTTACCTAGCCGAAACAATTACATACATAACAAAATCATGCAATCGTATATTATATGAAGTTCATTCGAGTCACAAAAATTATATAATAGAGATATGTAACACGTACGTTATATATGTATGTACCTTTCTTTGACGAGGTAGGTTGARTCATCAGGTGATGATTTKGTTTGCGCTTTTTTTTAGAGKGGGTTTCTTCATACGAAAGAGGATCAAATGGGTACRTGATTTCAGAAGCACTCGTGTCACAAATGATCACTTCGAATTGAGATTTGCCGCGATAATGGAACATTAGGAAGTGACCATGGTCCAATGAGTAGAACTTCACAAATTCAGGCCAACCCTTTCGCAAGATAGCCCTTCCATCTTCTCTAACCAACTCGATTTTCCATACTTTTTTGGGCTTAACGGTTAGATAAATGACGCTTGAGAGTTCATTTCCRTGATTTMTCATAAATTYCCTAGGAATYTCCTAACAAAASAATTTATRTATGTCAATTTGKTWAATTGAGAGTCTATTCCATYAAWATGGGAYAATTCATACACGCGCGCAAATATATGATCTCATAGTTAAATTACATAACATACKTGTAATAAAAAAAATGGTCACGACTATAAAACATTTGTAGTAGATGATGAGCTACTAATGAAAATTGAGACAAGCTTAAGATCAGAGCAAAACTATGTACTAATGGACTACAAGAATATAACAAAAATCGAAAAGTTGAAGATGGGAAACAAGAAATCAGTTGAGATAAACTAATAACATGAATCAACATGATGAATTTCAGTTGAATGCATACCAATTTTTGGAGRTCAAGACGAGGTTTGAGTATCAACTTGTAGAAGGAAGCAACAGGAAATCGATCGGAATTCTCATCGTGATCTGATGACATTGCATGAAATGATGCCAAAGGAAGAAGAATAGATTTCAATTACAACAGCAAATAACTTCCTTCTAAACTTTAATACGAAGTATCTATTTTATAGTTAGTTCTTTTTGAATTCTGATATATTAAATACAGTTGTTTGTGTTTTTTCATAAGCACTGTATACCTAACATTTAATGCATCATAAACACTCATTTTAGTTACTAGAGGAGAGAAGAGGAGGACTACGAAAAGGTCTACTGTATGTGACTTAACTGAATTTATGATGTCAAGACAATAATCCAATTGGAAAGAATTAAACTAAATATAAATTCGTACCTGTGAATTTTTTAAAAATAAGACGAAGTATATATATATAGGCAAAATAGCTAATTTTTAGGGTCAATTTCGTCCAAAACCATATAACAATAGGAGGAGAGCCTCCAAGCCAAGCAGGCTTACCTGTGGTGAACGAGTTTTCACTACACAAGGCTTACGAGGTTCCATCCTAAAGTCATATGGTAATAGTATTAGTAGCCCTTTAACCTTATAAAGATATTAATTCTCTCTTCTCTAACCAATATGGGACATTTGATAAACCAATTGGAAATTAGAGTAAAAATTAAACTAAGGTTCTGTTTGTTTTGATGAAAAATATTTTCCCGGAAAATGATTTTCCTCCCTCTTTTAGTTTTCCTTTGTTTGTTTCGAAAAGGGGTGAAAAATCATTTTCCATAAGATGGAAAATGTCACTTTGGAAAAGGAAAATCATTTTCCTTTTGTAGAGAAGGAATGTCGTAATTTCCTCCTCACTTCTTACTTCTCCCTTATTCATTCACCCATCTTTCCTCCATTTTTATTTTTATTTTCATTTCCTTCATGAGTTTTCCTCTAATCAAATAAACAATGGAAAACTTTTTTTTTGTAGAAAATGTTTTCCCTGAAAATTGTTTTTCCTAGAAAATGATTTTTCATGAAAATTATTTTCCTTCGAAACAAACGAAACCTAAAAGAATCCGTTTATAAAATCTTTAAAATAGAGGTGATCCGAATCCGACTCTAATCCGCTTCAATTGGAGACAAAATGGCAAACAATCCAAATATCCAATTGGAATATTAAAATAATTGATCAATAAATAGTTGCTGGCTGTGGGGTTCGAACCCACGCGCACTTATGTGCAGCAGATCTTAAGTCTGCCCCCTTAACCACTCGGGCAAACCAGCAACGGACTCACATAATATAGAGGCACTATTTATTTAATTAATCCATTTCATTGCATATGTCTTCTCAAGGTAAATTAATGAACAAATTCAGTTATCCAGCAAATATTTATTATATAATGTACACTATCGTATTCTCTTAGATAAATCACTGCCACTCTTTGCAAGCGATTTGTGCGTGATTTTAAATTTATTAAATTAATGGACCAGTCTCGTTGATTCACACTTTTAATTAATTATTTGTCAAATTTTTATAAAAAATTATGGTCAAAGATAAAGGGGAGTGATAGAGTGACCCTAAGGGTTGTCAACCCTTCTAATACTGAATTTACATTGGCCTAAAAAACATTATAACTTTATTTTATTAATCATCTCCCTCTAATTTATTGCAAATATAATATTTGTTTATTATCTTGTGTTTAAAGGGTTGCTCAATCATTTTCCAAAGATAAATACATGGTACGGAATAATATATTAATTTAATTTATTTTTAGATAAATATAATAATTAGTATGTATTCTTTTTTGAAACAGATAATTATATGTTCTCTATCGAAGTATATAACTAATATCAAATAAATTTTAAATTAACTACGCTTAACCTATATAGGAATATAGGCACTTATACTAAATAATACTCTTTCCATATATTTTTTGTTGGGCTCAAATTCGTGTTAATGGTATTTATTATTAATATTCAATCTTTACAAGACAAAACTCAATGCTAAATTGTTATTTTTTCTAAAAAAAAAAAAGGTTCAAAAAAATTTCGTTAACTTCTTGGGGCAATGGATTTTATTCACTTCAACAGCTTACGAGTTCCTCCTATAGCCGATAATCAATATCAAATTCACTCATCTTAGCCCATATAAAGAATTAACTCCTCTTCTCTCCACATCGATATGCAACACTTAATCCACAATTAGATAATTTCTTTAGATTAAACACAATCCACATAGTACTGACCGCAACTCGGATCACTAGAACAGAATAAATAGCCACAAAACCGTTAAGATATTGCTTTGATTAGTTTACCTTATATACAGCATATGCTAGCAATGCTACTTAGCCAATATTCACCATTTCCTCAACCACTGGCCCGCGACACGAGAATTATGGACCTCAACCCTTAGCTCTGCTTGTTGATCAACTCCAAACATGCAAGTATCACCCACCTTTAACTTGCTTTTCCGATACAAATAATTGTTCCAACCGAATTTCAACCTCGCATGTGACTTTTTATCGGCCATTTTTTCCCCACGGTCGTCGGTTTGGAGTATCCGCCTTAGCTAACGAGCGATTCGATGAGCCAAGAACTCTTTCACCAATTTTTCTGGGTACACCCATGTTCTTTATAATTCACCAAAACCCAAACTTATTAACTGACGAATCATTTATGCAATTTAAAGTGTAGATTAAAGTGCCTTGATATAATGTAATTAAGGATTAGATTAAAATCACTCACCATATACGATCTAGTCCCAATAAAAGATGATTACATTTTTTTTTAAAAAAAAAACGAAAGATGATTTGCGTTTTTTAGCGGGGGTTTCCTCACACGGAAAGAGGGTCAATTGGGTACATGTTTTCAGAAGCACTCATGTCACAAATGATCACTTCAAATTGAGAGTTGCCGCAATAGTGGAACATTAGGAAGTGACCATGGTCTAATGAGTAGAACTTCACAAATTCAGGCTAACCCTTTTGCAAGATAGCCTTTCCATTTTCTCTTACCAACCCGAATTTCCATACTTTTTTTGGACTGAATGCTTAGATAAATGACGTTTAGAGAGTTTATTTCCATGATTTATCATAAATTCCCTTGGAATTTCCTGAGAAAACAATTTATGTCAATTTGTTTTTACAAGTTCATTCTATCGATGTGGAATAAATCCATATACGTGCATAAATATATGCTCTCATAATTAAATTACATACGTGTAATAAAAAACGGTTACGTGTATAAAAAATTCATAGAAGATGACGATGAGCTACTGATGAAAATTGAGACACGAGCAAAACTATGTACTCCGTATTAGTGGACTACAAGAATGACAAAAATCGAAAAGTTAGTTGGAAAACAAGAAATCGGGTGATAAGAACGGACATTGCTACATCAACCCACCGAGTAATCTACTCATTACTAATAGATTATTAAAATATTACTCGTAGTATTTTAATCAAGTTGTCTTCCACTATCATAAATATCACTACCTTRTATTAGGRRTGGGTAGTCTACYYGGTGRRTCAAWCAAGTTTTTTCCGATAARAACTATTGAACTAATAACATATAAATCAACRAGAAGTTCAGTTAATTGAATACCAATTTTTGGAGATCAAGACGAGGTTTAAGTATCAACTTGTAGAAGGAAGCAACCGGAAGTCGATCAGAATTCTCATCATCGGATGACATTTACCAAAGAAGGAATTTTCTAATAGATTTCAATTACAACAACCAACTTCAATTCATCATAAACTTCAATCTAATGCTGTGACAGTTAGCCCTATTTCTTTTGAATTCTGAGAAATTAAATAAAGTTCTTTGTGTTGTTTGATAAACACTATACACCTACCAAACATTTAATGTGCTCATAAACACTCATTTCAGTTACTACTTACTAGAGGAGTATTATTACGGGAAATGCTTGATCTATCCATCGAATAATTTAACTATTATTAATAAAAAGTAATGATTAATGACTAATTGAAATCCAACTCACATGTTTAATTATTTTAAATATTTTTATTATTAGTGGATAAATTACTTACCGAGTAATAATATAACAATAATGTCCGAGTACTATAGGTCTATGGTATGAATTAACTGAATTTATGAACCCTAGGAAATCTCTATTATATAAGGGAAGGGGGGAGGAAGATGGTGTCCCCCCTCTTAAATGTCTTTAATACCCTTAATGAATTTTAAAAATTTATTAATTAATGCGCTTAAATTACCCTTTATACTTATTCAATAATTTAAAATAGAAAATGCATTTATTATGTAAGTTAATTGGTGAAAAATGACTATTATTCCAAATTAGATGGAAACATATATGATACTATTTTTGAATTTCAAGTCATAATTATTTTCAAAATAATTACAATTTAAATAAATTCTATTGTTAATTAAATATAAACATTTTAATTTGATTATATATACTCCATACTATAAAACCATTTTTCATGAAATACAATTTTCACGGATCTATGCATGTATCGCGTGCACATAAAATTAGTATCTCTCTAAGTTAAGGGAGGAGATAATGGTGTCCAAATGAGATTAATATCATACCCTTAATGAATTTTTTTACTACGTAATCAATTTTTGACAATTTACAATGTACAATTACATTTGGTAAATTTTTTATTATATATTTTAATAAAAAATTATAAATAAATACAAATTTGAGATCAAATAAGTTATAAAGTTAATCAATAAATTTTATAAAGTGGTAAAACCACATTTAATATAGAATAAATTTAAAAACAATACAAGTACATGTATCTATATATCTCTATTATATAAGCCAAGGGGAGTTATGGTGTGCCCGATGAAATATCTTATTTACCCCTTTAGTAAATGAAAATTGCGTATTTAATGTTCCCTCAATTAACCAAATTTAAAAAAAAATCAATTACCAAAAATAATTAATTTCAAACATTTATCGTAAAAATTAGAAGGACAAACATATAATTAAACCTAACATAATTTTCGAACATTATACAATGAAATCAAAGACTGTCTGATTTGAATATATAATAACATATTTTTTCACGTAAGTTTTAACTAGGCACGCATAGCGTGCATCTGAAAACTAGTTACATCTAACGTACGGTGTCAGGCAATACAAAGTACAAAGATACTTGAGTCATGTAATTCTCCCGAATAGAGTTGACATTTTTTTTTTGTTTGAAAGAGAATAGAGTTGACAATTTGGTTCATATTCAATTCCAACCCGCCTTGATCGGAAGATAATAATCCAAATTGAAAATTGGGAAAAACATAAACTAAATATGAATGCATACCTAGGAAATTCTTTTAAAATAAGAGGTCGTCTCATAATCGTTGAAGATATCAATCGTTTTTTTTTTTTTTTTGCTTTATTAGTATTTAGATAATTTTTGTACCATTAAATTGTCAGGGTAATGTCATACGAAGTATATAGGCAATATAGCCTTACTACATATAAGTATTTAATCTACTCTAGTTAAAGAAACAATTTCGAAAAACAATAAAAAAAAAGTACAAAATAATCTAAGTACGGAGTAATAAATACTCCGTATTAAAGTTCAACTTTCATTGACATTTTAATCATCATAAGTTAGCCCTAAGCGCTACGAGTATCATTTTCCAAATTTATTAAAGTTATGTATTTTCAAATATTTTTAGGCGCTCATCTACATTTCTATATTTTATTACTAAAACAATCCTTATCATCTCATTTTTCCCTCCTAATTTCCCTCCCATGTTCACTTTATAAATGATTGCATAAAAAAGATAACAAAATAATTATTAAGCATAAGAAGATAATAAATGTCCTTTGAAAATAATAATTCAAACATACTTATACAATTATAAAATATTTTTTATAACCTTAATTAAGTAAGTGATTGAATTTTAATACTTCGTAATAAAGATGTATTGTGATTATAAGAATAATATATATATACACATTATTTAAAACCGAGCATTTGCTCGGGTAATTATCTAGTATATACTATAGTAGACCAGTCGCGTATGGCGCCCAAACAAAAAAAAGTCAAAATAAATGCTAATTCTTAGGGGCAGTTTCGTCCAAAACCATATAACAATAGGAGGAGAGCCCCCTAGCCAAGCAGGCTTACCTGTGGTGAATGAGTTTTCACTTCACAAGGCTTACGAGGTTCCATCCCAGAGTCATATGGCAATAAGATTAGTAGTCTCTTAGCCTTATAAAGATGTTAACTCGCTATTCTTCAACCAATGTGGGACATCGATCACTTGATAATCCAATTAAAAATTTCAAAAAATAATAAACGAAATTGATAACTAAATTATAAAATCGTGTTCATTCTCTCATGTTCGAAGACAGGGCAATAGAGTAGCCCATGAATTAGCTAGCTTTTCTTTTAATTTTAATGATTTAAGAGTATGGTTGGAGGACATCCCTCCCCCAATCTCAAGTTTTGTAACTTCGGATGCTTTAGCTTTTGCTAATTAATTTTACTTTATTCGTCAAAAAAAAAATATGCATACGTTTATAAAATCTTCAAAATAGAGATGATAATCATGTCCGAATCCGACTCTAATTCGCTTCAATGGGAGACAAAATGTCAAACAATCCAATTGGAATATTAATAAAATAGTCAATCGAGAAATAGTTGCTGGCTGTGGGGTTCGAACCCACGCGCACTTATGTGCAGCAGATCTTAAGTCTGCCCCCTTAACCACTCGGGCAAACCAGCTACGGATTAACATAATAAAGAGGCACTGTTTTATATAATTAATCCATTTCATTGCGTTTGTATTCTCAAGGTAAATTAATGAGCAAATAATGTACACTGTCTTCTTCTCTTAGATAAATCACCGGTACTCTTTGCAAGGATTCGTGCTTTTTATTTAATTAAATTACTACTTCGTAGATCACTCTCGTGCGTTGCATGATTTTAATAAATTATTTGTCGAATTTTTATCGGGTCAAAGATACGATATTGCTAACGCATGGCTACGCAATGGCCGTTGGATCTCCAATGATTATTTTTATTAACGTTACAAATACGGAGTATTAGCAAAAAAAATAACTTTTTTTAAAAAATTACCAATTGTCATATTTGTTTATTGATGTGGATAAGAGAGAAAATTAGAGAGAATACCATGAATAATTTTTTTTATTCATGGATAAGGATGCCCTTAGATAGCCTTATAAAGTTATTATTCCTCTTTTATCCAACCAATGTGAGACAACTACATTTGAGGAACTCCGAAAGTCTATCCAGTGRCGGACCCAYGTTRGAATATAGGGGACCACTGTCCCCCAATTTCTCGAAAAAATAAGAGAAAATTTTTAATAACCGATTTTGTGTAAGTAAGTTTCCTCAAAATTGATTTCTTTGCTTTCTCTGACATTAAAATAAAGCATTAAAAAGACCAGTATTATTACTCACATATTTCTTTTCCTTGCAAAGGTATTAAAAAAGAAGAGCCTAAGAAACCAATTTTGAAAAAAAGTTTCTTAGTTTATCAAAGAGAACACTTTTCTTTTTTTTTAAAAAAAATGGTTTCTTTCCCATTTTCAAGTATTAAATATAAGTAGCAAAGAAATAGGTTATTAAGAAATACCAATTTTTAGATAATTAAAACACCGGTTGAAAAACTCCAAATGAAAAATGGATGCAATTGAGTGTGTATTTGATTTTTTTTTTAAAAAAAATTGTGTACCTGATTTTTTTTATAATTAATAAATTTATTTTGAACTATATAAATTGTCCCCCCAATCGACAGGTCCGCCACTGGGTCTATCTATCTATGTATTACGGAGTAGTATTATATGCACGCTATGCGTGCTTAGACATATAAAAATTTACTAATTCTTTACAGTACAATTATGTAATTACTCGAGTTTAATAGAAAATTGTGAAAATATTTTATGTACTCCGGTAGTATTTTTCATTCTTATTGTATGTACTCCCTCCGATTCTTGAATAACCTACCTTACACTATTTCGGTTTAAAATATGGGACTAATATATATATATATATATATATATATATATATATATATANTTTTTTTCTATATATTAAAGATTTTATTTGAAAAATAATCAGTATTAAATATAATGATTCATTGAATCGTGATAATTATATTGAATTTTTATAAAATATTGATCATCCTTATGACATAGGTATATGTCTATCTCGAGTCAAGTACGGATTGTACGATTTTTAATTTTGTGTTAATTATGTATGATAATTTATTTGAATGAATTATTTATAATAATACGTAGTACTCTATATTTAATTGGTTTTGCAAGTATTTATTAACTAATTATCTACCTTTAAAATACCAAAATTTGTACGCATACTTAATATTTATTCAAAAAAATTAAATTTATAAACCGTGCATCGCACGGGCATTATACTAGTTAAATTACTAAAAATACATTTATTATTTCATTTTAACTTTAGAGAATTAAAAGTGAAAAAGAAAATAATGTCATTTTGAATTTTGGAGGGAAAACATTTCATGAGCATTTGACACTTGGCCATGTTGCCCATGTATGACATAAACAAAGGGCCTATTTTAATACGAAGTATTAGTTATAGACAGCTTTGTAGAAGTGATCATAGATTCATAGGTGGAGCTGTGTCGGGTTTGGGACAGACTAGACATGTAAAATAAGACCCCTTTAATCGGAATCGGGTGAGACCGAACCTAGGTTCAGACTCAAACTTGTTGCCAAAAAAACACAAAGTATTGGAGCGGATTTGGTATGCCGAGCCCAAAAATAACTAAAATACAAAAATTTGATCGTCAAAGCCTACACCAAATTAAGTTGGAACAATCAGACCGGGCTAGGTCCAAATTCGGACCGAAAATGTCATGGCCAAACCCCTCATTCACATTAAAAGGAGATAAAAAGGAGTTTCACTTATCATCTTATTACCAATTACCATTTAGAGCATCCCCACCAATGATTAAAAAAATCATTCATTCCTCTCTTTTTAACACTTTTTCACTCATCTTTTTTCATTTCAAGAAAATTTATTTCACCCTAGCCACACCAATGACCCAAAAAAAACTCATGATCCCTCCGTCTCCTACTTTTTAACTTTACCCTACAACACTTTCTCTCACATCCAACTCATCATTTTGTTTAATTTTTAATTATTGTTGTCTAATTACAATTATGCCAAATTTCGGTACTAGTTAATCGAGTTTAGTGTTTAATTAATTATGTTTTAGTACTAATTTCGGATTAACTTTTAATTTTCGGATTATTTATTTAAAACGGATTAATTAATAAATCCATTTTAATTTATATTTTCGGGTTACATTATTAATTTTTTGAAAATTAAACTAAGGTTTTAAGAAGAGTGAATTGGATTGTGAAAAAAAATATAGCAATATGGGTGTCTATTTATAGATCTTNTAATATCCTTAACTAAAAAAAGTTATAAATTGATGTATTAAAGTACCCCTTTTCTATTCTATTAACTTCATTGTTTTATTAAATTGACAACGCATTTATGACGTGCGTGACTAAACTCAAGTCTATCAACATTATTATACAAATTAAATTAAATCATACAAGAATATATTTTGAATTCAAGTCAAAATTATTTACAGAATAATTACAATTAAAATAAATTGTATTGTTAATAAGCTATTCCGAAAGAAATAATAATAGCAAATAATATTTCTTAACATTTTAATTAATTAAATATTATATAATCATTTTTCATTAATTGCGATTTTCGTAGGTTTAAGCACGCATCGCATGCACATAAAAACTAGTATATATATATGAGAAGTGAGGTTAAAAAGTAGTTTTAGATTGGAGAGAAAAACAAATAAAAAATTATTGGTTGTTAAAATGACATTATAAATGAGGATAATAATGTATTATAAGAGGGGGATACCCATTCCCTTATGTAATAGAGAGTACATTAAATAAAAGATCATCAATTTGTATGGATTGTTTAAGAAATTATATTTATATAATCTTGGATTTTTCTAAGATATGGCCCCGAATTTTTGCATTTTTCAAGCTGACTCCACGATTTTTAAACTTTCTAAATTGTGCATCCGAGTTTTGATTTTCTTACAAGATTTACCCCTCAAGAGTTACTACCTTAACTAAGGTTAACTTAAAACATTTAATAAAAAAAACCCACGCCACGGCACCACCCAGCCCAACCCACCAGCACCCACCACCCTCGACCAAACCCAGTGCACCACCACGACACCACCCTCACCCTCATCGCAGTATCAACCTCAACCTCACCTTCCCCCCACCCTCACCAACGAACAGCACACAATCACACCCACTCACCACCACCGCAAATAAAAACCCTAACCCTAATTCAAACAATCAACCACTACATGCGACTGGGTAAGGCTTGATTCGAATGGCAAGTCAAGTATAGCGGGTGGTGCGACGGTGAGGCGTTTGAATTGGGCTTAATTCGCAAGCAGTGGGTTCACAATTTGGTGGTGCGATTGTGGTTTCGTTCGCGTGCAGTTGTGGTGCAATATGATGCGATGTGCAATTTGGTGGTGCAATGGAGAGAGAGGGTGGTTGGGATTTTGTTGTTTTTGTTTTTATTTTTTATTTTTATTTAAAAGTTAATCCTAGTTAAGTTTAGTTAACTAAAGAAGGATAAATTGTAAACCACTAAATAAAACTCGAGTGCACAGCTTAGACTGTTTCAAAATCGTGGAGTCACCTTGAAAAATGCAAAAATTCAAAGACATATCTTAGAAAATTGGAAGTCAGCTTAGAAGGTTTCATTCGAACTTTGTTGATGTGCAATCTACGTACCCAACTCTAAAAAAATAAATTGAATAAATACGACATATATAATTGGAGTTTCCAACTTTAATTTCCAGAAACATTAATGAGTTCATATTGCATATATTAATACTACAAAAGTGAAATTTCCTTACATAGCATATTTGATTATCATCGTCAATAATTCAAAGCAACTAAGCAATTCAAGTTACATTAGGCATGTTGTTCACTACAACATGCTTTCCAAATAGCAGCAAACTGATGTTCTCGTATAAATCCGATACCATCTCTAATCAGCTTCGATTTTAATTTGAATGATTTCYGGGTTATCGCGATTTTTCTCAGCATTTGCAGCCCGTAACATGTGAACTTTGACATCTTTTTTGTTGATGAACTCAAAGATACAAATATCATCGACTTTTAACTTGTTGTCAAA
>SNQN01000829.1:45163-56723 GCA_008642245.1 Bassia scoparia | reverse complement strand
ATTTCCCCAATATGCAAAAAGCCCGTCCAACCTTATTATCTTTGCATACTTCAAATAGGCGCCACCTCATTACTATGTTCACTACCCAATTTTGCACATTCAGCATATTTGTAGAATCACTTGCTCACTGCTCATCAAGACTTACTAATCGTCAGAAAAAAAGACGGACTATGTAATATACTAGCCCCTATAAAGAATAATAAAGAATCGTAACTTAATTAACCACCAACTAGCGAGACTTTTAGTAACAAAAACATTTTAAAAAGAAAAGATAACACAACAAAAAAAAAAAAAAAGAACACAGAGTAGTTATAAATATTTGCTAAAATTTTAGCTCCCAATAAAGTCTATAAAGCTCACCAGAAATAATTGGGCTTCACTAAGACAGGTTCATTTTGACTCAACAAACCTCCGGAGTTCCCAAATAGCCAACAGATAATAAGCTGTAACCGCTCCCCTTAACTTTCTTCAGGTAGCGATCCCAATTGATCTGTTTGTTATCCATGACTCCTATTTTGGCACAACCGTGCTGACACACATGGTACACAAACACAATAATAAAAAAATACATAACCAATATACTCCCTTACCAAATATATGTACCAAACAGTCTCTCTAAATATATTAAAATCAAATATAAAAACAACGCCCGATGCCGATATAACAACTTAACCCTGACCCTGAATTTATATAGAGTCAGAGCGGCAGGTATCATATAAGCCAATAACCTAGCCCAAAAGAAAGATCGTCCTCGGTAACCAACACTTACGGAACATACTAAGAGAGTGCAATCAGTGTCATAACCATTCGTGAAAAGTCCCGTCTTGTGTCGAAACCATCGAAAATACAGAATAAGTGAATCTCCGACAACATCGATGTCAAATATATATGGACTCAAACGAGAACTCCAGCAAAAGTACACGTCAAAAAAATACCGTGTGATATCGAGTAGATTCCACAAGTATCTGGCCACGCCCTCGATAGCAACCGACACCCTGGCTTTCTATACTTAAGTAGGATTAACATTCCATGTTTACCAGTTGATCTTGAGGTTACCGTCCTGTCATAAAATAATTCCCGATGAATTTTTATCATACGAACTCCACTGAATTCAGGCAGAGAATGAGGATGCTAGACCCGATTGAAAGACACATTTTCTACGACAAATGCATGTACACCTCAAATTAACGTAAAGAGTCACCGCCAACAGCCAGAGGCCAGATGATAAACGGAAAAGTCATGCATGCATAATTACCAAAAATGAGAGGAGAAATGAAACCCGTAGATCACGATGAATGAGACAAGAATTAGTCGATGAAGACCTACTACAAGCCATGTAAACTTAACCAATCTTGAAGAATCAAGCCGGGGCGCAAGAATCAACCAAAAACTAGAAAAGCAACCTCTTCAGTCAACATCATCAGAACCTCATCATACTACACTCATTAATCACATCCGCAATAATCTCCAATTTCCAAATAATTGTTGTACATCTTTCATATTTTCAACCTTGGCACTCAACAACATGAACAGTCACAACTCACAGCAACTTACACTAGCTTACTTGCATCTTGGTACGAAATACCAAAGCTTAGGCAGTATTTCGTAAGCTCAATAGACCCGAAATCCTAAATTCAAATGAATAGCGAGTATAATCTACTATATACGACCCCGCCACGGTGTTCCCCAAGACTAATATATATTGAGGGTAAAGAAGTTTGACACGTACATTAATTTTAATTACTAGATACAATTAATAGGGTTTTGGTTGAAGATTTTAAGAAAGAGTTTTGGGTTGAAAACTCTCAAAATGAAAAACAAGTTCCAAATAGAGCTTGTTCCTTTACAATTCCTTTGATAGGGCGAAAAAGATTTGCTTATTATTTACCCATTATAATCCTAACCACACTATAAAATGTATATAGAATTCATTTACTCAAAAAAAAGGAGATTCAGCTTTTATATCAGCTAAGTTTATCAAAACACATTTCTAAAAAGATAGTCATGTAGTCAAAATCTTCTAAACAAGAAACAGGATAAAACTCCTGATACTCCCTAACTCTAAACATCTAAAGCAAACTCTTAAACTCTATTTACCAAACAGGGCCGTAATACCTATAAATTATAGATAGCGTTTTATATCCATCTTGACCCCCTAACTTGTTCGCAATAGTTTACGAACACCACTGACTACATTTGTACAACACTGACCTTCTTTTTATAAAAAAAAATATCGTATCTTAGTAAATCGTGCAACGCACAAAGAACAATGAAGAACATTACCTAGTAAGTAGCAAAGAGGGTAGGATTCTTATTATTTATGTTGGATCTCTTAAGTCTTTAACTTCTTAAGTTACCACCAATAAATAAACAAGTACCTAAAGGACAACAATAATTTATGCTGAGTAAAAAATAAAAATCTTAGAAAATTTCTCCATGATGTTTTATTGGCTGGCAATATAAATGCGATTTCATCACTCATCACAAGTGCTATTGCCCAAACAACTCCCAATCCAATACCCCTGAATATCAACACTAATACTCGCACACATATTATCACTTTCACGACTATATATGGATCAGCAGAAAAGAATTCATAACCTTAAGTACAAAACGCATATCAAATTAATCTTATAAAAAAAACTCAACACAATAAACATAATCCTCTATAATTCATTTAAACGTATCGTCCCGGGGCTTAAATAAGTAACATATATCTTCCTAAAATGAACATATAAACTTAAATGCATGCCAAATCACACGTCACACGGGTAATTTACAATTCCTCATATCAATTCCCACTATTTCACTTACCTTATCGTATCCTAACGCTGCCCCGAGGGGCACAAACACTGTTGCTTATTATGCCATTTGACAAAAATTACCATCACACTAAGATTGCCTATTTTTTTTCAATTTTATTCTTACCTATTAAGTTGAGAATAGTTTTATTGAAGATATACCACAGATATCAAATAAGCGAAGATCAAATTATACAACAAGAGATGTACCAATTCACACCCACCCTCATAATTAAACACATCTGACCATACCATATTGACTAACTTACAAACTCTATCTCAAGTGTAGCAAGACACATATTTTAACAGGTCAAACTAATATTTTGTAAAATTATATTATAGAAGTCAAATCTTCTCTATCCCAACTTATTTTCATTCCAGTTCCATTCATCATTGGTCCACACTATTTTAAACAATCAATATCTTTAAGATCCTCATTTCTTAGATAAATGGAAGAGTTCATTTCCTTAAAACTTAAGTAAAACTAAGTGCGAGAGATAAAAACATATTGATATTTAAAATAATGTAAACAGCCAATTCAGCATTAATGGACATGCGAATAATCATAAAATAGAGGATAGGATTTCAACACCTATTTTAGATAGCGTTATTTAATGTTGTTGGTTATTAAAAGATAAAATAATTAACTACGACCCTACGTGGACATATTTCTGTAATATTCGAAACAAAGCAAACTTGTATATTGATTTAATTATAGACAGTTTTATTAAAATAGTTGTTATTTCTGGCTTTAGACCAACACGATTTATTAAGCTATTACATTTAGGAATACATGACTTTACACAATTGTATAATAACGAAAGTAGTTTGTATTGATTTAATAAGTTGTGAATAATTTTCACACATCTCATAATTCAAATTACTAAAAATGCATAGTAATTTCTTTATAACTTAGAGAATTAAAATGAAAAAGAAAATAATAATCATTTGATTTTGGAAAAAATTTCATATCATTACACTTGCCATAGTTCCATGTATGACATTAAACAAACGGGCCTATTTTAAACTTCCTCCGTATTAAATTAATGTGACAACTTGTTTTGCACATATTATAATGAAGAATTTGATGAGGTAAACAACGCAATTAGTACAAAATAATATTTAAACTCGAAACATAATAATCTCCATTCTTGTTGTGTTAAAAAATTACGACTAATAATGCACGTTAATCATTAAACTCTTTCTTAAAATACTCGTGCAAAAACAAAAAGTCTGCAATTAACTTTGACACGAGGAATATTATTATAGACACTTTGTAGAAGTTGATCATAGTTCATAGTGGATTGGGTCGGTTTGGCGGAACTAGCTTAAAAATAACCTTATATCCAGAATCGAGTGAGGCCGAACCTTAGTTCGGACTCAAACTTGCTTGCAAAAAAAACACAATATTGGAGCGATTTGTATCCGAGCCCAAAAAATAAACCATAAAATAAAAAATTGATCTCAAAGCCTACACCAAATTAAGCTGAACAATCAGACCGGGTAGGTCCAAAATTCGACCGAAAATGTCCATGGCCAACCCCCATTCACATTGAAAGAATAAAAAGGACGTTTCATTATCATTATTACCAATTACCATTATAGTCCACTTTCTAAAAGTAACAAAAAATTAAATTGAAGAAGCTACTATTCTATTGGTTAATTCATCATACGAAGTTATTTGTTGTTCATATTGTCCTTTTCCCATCAGATGTGATCAAGTACCTGATCGCAAGCCCGCCCTCAAAAAATGTTTGGGTAACAATATTTGCCAGCATTCAACCTAACCCCTTTTAAAAACCACCGTTTGGCGATTTGGATTACAAAAAAACCCACTAGTTTTTATTAGCGAGCACACACAAGATGCTCGGTCTTCACTATTTCCCTTATGGGGTGGAAACTTTTTACCTCATCAAAACCCGCTCGCCCCTTATACATTTCTTGTCCCGACCCGCCTTGTCGCCATGCCACTTTGATTCCCTTTTCCCCCCCTTTATATAGCTTTTTCTCACTGAAATTTCTTTCAAACATTCGTTTGAATTATTCCATCATAAAACATAATAGTATAAAACCCCCTTTTTATGCGATCCCTTTATCATACTCCGTAGTAATGTCTGACCCATTCTATCTCCTTTGGTGTTTAGAAATCGTGTATTTTTCATGGCTCAGATGTTGTGTCCACATTCTTCTCGCTTCCTCCGTATATTCTAAAAACTAATTATTCAACCGAACTTACCATTTTAAAAAAATCATTTGTTGGTAAGTATTTAAAAACGGAAAAAGTAATTCATTCTAACAATACTCACCTTAATTAATAGATCAACACAAACGATAGACCATTTTAAACAACACTTTACATGATTATTATTCGTTCCCAAAAGCAACCTAAAGAAGAAATTGCTCAAATTGAAGGTGCACACTAATTGAATACTCCTTAGTTAATCTCCATTCTCCAAACAATATAGACAAAGAATAACAGACGATGATTACAGCCAATTTAACATCACTGAAGATACTGTGATGACCCACTATTTTAATTTATTCTAAATTCGATCATGATTATCCACTCTTAATTTACTACAAAACCCCATTTTCACTTTTTTTTTTAAAAAAAAAAAACTTATTATAAATTTTTTCATTTCATATTTATCTTTATATATAAAATCTCAGAAAAACATTCCATTTCATTCATTCACACCTTCACACCAAGAAAAATTCTCCCCAAATACAGACTTCGAAAAAATACCCACTCACTAAAATCACTGTTCATCCTTCACAAACACACCCAATGACAAACCTACCCTCACGCGCTATACGTACTTATGTACCCTGAAGATTGGTTAGAGTCCTAGAGAATGATCATATAAACCAATAAACGTACCCAAAAGATAGATCGTCCTTGGTACATACCTTTACGTGACGAACTAGTAGGTGCATTCGTGTTAGCCTTCTTAGAAAGGGTTCCCGTCTTGGYTCGAACATCGAAATCAGAAWAGTBAATCTCCGAAGCAGTCGTGTCAAATATATGGACGTCGAAACGAGAAACTCCGGYATAAGTACACGTCAAAAAATGACCGTGTGATATCGAGTAGAATTCCACAAGTTCTGGCCACCCCTCGTGCAACCAAACCCTGGTGTTCTTCTTAAGTAGCTTAACATTCCATGTTTTACCAGTTGGAATTTTKAGGTGTACCGTGTCTGATAAATCATTCCCATGATTTTTCACGAATTCCACTGGAATTTCCTGGGAGAATATATGAATGATTAAGAAGACATTTTCTACGACGAAAATTGCATGTACAGAACATACAATTAAACGTAAAGAGTCACGAGGRCAGTGATGTAAATCGAAAAGGTCATGCATGCATAAATACCCAAGAAATGAGAGGAAATGAAAAGAAGTAGATCGATGATGGAAGATTATCGAATGAGAGGAATTACTTACCAATCTTTGAAGATCAAGCCTGGGTGCAAGAATCAACTTACAAAAGCTAGGAAACATGCAACTATCTTCATCATCATCATCATCATCATCATCATCATCATAATCATCATCATAATCATCATCATCTTCCAAATAATTGTTGTCATCTTTCATATTTTTCAAACTTTGGGACTCACAACAGTGAACAGTCACAACTCACAAGGCAACTTGCTTACTTGCATGCTTGTAGATAATACCAAAGTGTAGGAGTATGTACGTGGGGGAAAATTATTTCGTGTGAAGGAGAGTGAAGAAGGAAAGTGAATGTTTTTTCGAGATTTTTATTAATAAAATAATAATGAAATGAAAAATCCATAAATAAGTTTTTCTTTTTTAAAAAAAAAAGTGAAATGGGGTTTTTTGAGTAAATTAGAGGGATAATCAATGATCAACTAGAATAAATTAAAAATGTGGGTCATAGTTTTGTAATGTTAATTGGCTGTAATCATCGTCTGTTATTCTTCTGCTCTATATTCTTGGAGAAAAGTATTCACAAAATTCAATTAGCGTCACCTTCAATTTGGAGCAATTCTTTTAGGTTGCTTTTGGGAAAAATATATACTATTAAATGTTTTAAAATGGTCTAAATTTGGTTGATCTATTAATTAAGGTTGAATTGTAGAATGAATTACTTTTTTCCGTTTTTTAATACTACAAACAAATATTTGTTTTAAAAATGGTTAAGTTCGGTTGATCTAATTAGTTTAGAAAACGGAGGAAGCAGAAGAATTTGGACACAACACTCTGAGCCATGAAAAACTACGATTTTCTAAACAACCAAGGAGATACGATGGAGTCAGACAATCTACTACGGAGTATGATAAAAGGGATCCATAAAAAGGGGGTTTTATACTCCATATATGTTTGATGAATAATAAAATAAATGTTTGAAAGAAATTCAGTGAGAAAACAGCTATAAAAGGGGGAATAGGGCAATCAAAGTGCAGGCCGAGCCAAGGCGGTCGGACAAAGAAATGTATAAGGGGCGAGGGGGTTTTGATGAGGTCAAAAAGCTTTCCAACCCACAAAAAATAGTGAGGGCTTTGCGGGCCGCCAAAAAAAACTATGGGTTTTTTTTTTATCCAAAATCCCCCAAACGTGTTTTAAAAGCGGGTTAGGCTTGAATGCTGGCACAATATTGTTATCCAACCCAATTTTTGAGGGCTGGGCTTGCGATCAGGTCACTCTTGATCACTCTATGGGAAAAGGACAATAGGAACAACCAAATACTTCGTATATGAAATTAAGAAGTAAACCTCATTCATTTAATTTTTTGTTACTTTTAGAAAGTGGACTCATAAATGGTAATTGGTAATAAGATGATAAGTGAAACTCCTTTTATTCCTCCTTAATGTGAATGAGGGGTTGCCATGACATTTTCGGTCGAATTTGACCTACCCCGGTCTGATTTGTTTCCAGCTTAATTTGGTGTAGGGCTTTGACGATCAATTTTTGTATTTTAGTTATTTTGTGGCTCCGCATACGGCAAGGCTCCGATCTCAATACTTATTTGTGTCTCTTTAATGGACAGTAACTAATATCTTAAGTCAGATACTAGCTCATCTGGTGACTCCACGAATTTCCTTCTTTCCGTTCTGAGTTAATGGGACGGTCTTGTCTCTTATATTTTTTTCTTACATTTCCTTTCTTCGCAAGTACTGCCATCATTTCTCTCTCGCAATACATCTCTTCTGTATCTCCTCATCTCTCATCTCTTAATCTGAATGCGTTACTTTACGCATTATCTGGGATAGAAGGCTGTCGGGATAAACTACATCATACTTTGTTGAGTCTTCTCGTGTTGTCAACATTGTCTCAGATATCGTGAGCTCTGGAAGCGTTATGTATTTTGGGACGTGCGCTTTTTAGAGAATCTGAGTAGTGTCGGCTATTAATATAGATAACGTTTTCGGCGTCAGAATAATAGGGTAGGGTATGCATTTGTTTTTGTATTTTATATTATAAAATTCAATGAACAAGATATGAATTATATGCTTTTTTAGATCTTAAAATTATTATTTAGCTTTAATAATGCTCTCGTCTATACTCACTATTGACATCAAATCTGTCAATTTCTCTTATGCATAAATATGGTGACCAAGTTTATAAAATCATAAAGGTTGGGCAATAATAATTATTATGTATTTAGGGTTATTGGTAATAATAAATATAAGTCGGGCCTTTGGTTTATGTCATGTATTGGCTAGACAATGTCCAAGTTTAAGTTCATAATTGAGTGCATTGAATCAAAGTTTCAGCACCTCCAAAATTCAAAATGACATTGATTTCTTTTACTTTGGATTATTATTCTTTCTTAAAGTTAAAATGAAATAATATATGGAAGTATTTGTTCAGTATATTTAAATTTGATTATGTCGACAGTATGGTGGTGTAAAATTTAATCAACAATACGTTGTCTGAATTATAGATATATTTCAAACATTATTATCTATAATAATATATATCTAGCACTTATGTTGTAACGATTCAATATGTAATTACATAAATGTTAAGGCTTATAAATCGTGTTGTCCAATAGGATATAGCCTTAGAATAATAATCTGATATTTGGTAAATTAAAATCGTTGCTCTCTATTGTTAGATCATCAAATATTACCTAGTATTTATGCTTTATGTTGTTCTGAAATTTAGTTTTATCATTATCAGTTATCGTTCCATGTAGCGTTCGGTTTTATTTTATATTGTTCAGGATCGTCATAAATTAAAATATAAGTGGAACTCAATAAAATACTCTCAGGGATGTTAAATATTAGGGTTCAATTGCGCAAATACTAATTCATATAGCCTACTTATTTTTTGAAGGCTGATTTCCATTCATGGCCATTACATGTGATTTGGGTTTCATTATTTTAAATATCAATGCTATTCATTTTTATCTTCTGGACCGAGCTCAGATTATTTGTCCTTGAGATTAAAGTGATTGAACTTCATTTATCTAAGAAATGAGAAGTTGCTCTTTTAAAGAATATGGAATCCTGTCTGTAAAAAGATACAGGTGGACCACATGATGAAATTGGTAGTGAGACAACCTATGGAATGAAGCACAATATATGGGATACGAAGCATTTGGACTCTATATAACATTTTACAAAATATATAGTCTTGTGGAACGTTTAATAATAGATCAATGATACATGGTAATTCGCTAACTGAGATATACGTTTTAACATACAAAAAGTTACTCAGATAGCGTTTTGATCACGCATTATCATAGTGTAGCGAATTGTTACATGTGCTAGTTGATCTGATTTCGCTAGTGTTAGATAACTGCGAAAACTATACCTGACACATTACAATAAAAAATATTTTTAATAAAATAGATAATTACTCAGTGGAGCAAACATCAATTTCGGAAAAAATAAGATCTCTTACATGTGTACGTCGTAAATTTGTAGATTGGGTGAGACTCTATAAAACAGGGCAAATAGAGATAAAATCAAAGAGCAGTGTGACGAACTCGTCGAAGAAAAAGCAGGATGTCGACGGCAATAGTATAAAGCATATGAAAACTATAGTGGATAGTATTGAAACATGACTATAAACATTAATAATAGAAGAAAACAATAAAGTAGGGACACCACCACGATTATAGGACGCTTTGTTGTACCATTGGCAGATCGTTAAATATTACGTTTAATGCAGGTGTGGAATTTTTACAAAATTGTGAAGTATTAAATTGCATTTTCAAGGTAGTTAATGTGTGGGTCATATTATTTGAAATAATAATAAAAAAGATAAAAAACATACAATTAAAGGCCTGGGGTCAAATCTCGGGATTTGAGTAAGTATTGTGGTAAAGGAATAGTAAGGAATAATGATTTAGCGTGTGGAGCGGTTTTGATTAATTTTTGGGATTAAATTTATAGTTTAGGCATAAATTCTAGAATTCTTATATCTTCGATTTCAAAGATATATTTCAGTTCAAAAAGACTATCAAATATGTAAGACGGAAAATTATTATATGATTCATTTACTGCTTTTTATTAGTCTAAAGATCGCACAGTTAGTAATGGTAATTATTAGAGGAGAGGCGTGGATCAATATGCATCTAGTGACTGACTATGTATTGAACAATACAGGCATTTATAGCTAAGCAACTCAACCATATCTAGCACATTTCCACGTGGTCGAGTAGATAATTTGCTGAAGATATCTTGATAAATAATCTGAACTTTTACTCAAGCAGGAATTATATGTTTTCTTTAGCGCCGTACTTAGTTTATTTAATTTGGTACTTCAATAAGGTATTACAAACTTAAGAGCAACTGCCCACAAACTACAGTAAGGAATCCTACCCCTACTATTTCCTTCATCAGGCTAAACTACGATAGTTCTATCAATTATCGGTTTCTTTACCTGCTGGTGCCGTGTGTCGCTGCACGACTACTCTACTGACAGAGACGTGGACTGTGAAAGTACTTAGTTTTGTTTATTAAAGATAGGAAGTTCACGTCATTTATATCACTAAATTGAGTGAAGTGTTCAGTGTCTCCGATTGCAACTACTATCGAAGCGGGAACCCAACTCTACGGATTTGGAAATGAGTCTATAATCATGTGTATGAGGATATTACGAAATATAGCTGCAAAATCTTTTATATATTATAGTAACGTAGAACACGCTGTATCGCCTGTTTGGTTAACTCAAGAAGTCTTAAAAGTTTAGGATAATTCTGTTCTTTCAGCAGGTTTTTTGTGAGAGGTAAACAGTAATATTGCACAACAAGAACGATTTTTACACTCTCTTTGTATGTTTATGGACAATTTGAATCTTACTAAATGTTTGCTATTCTTTTTTAGAAATAATGTGTTTGATAAACTTAGTGGATTATAAATAGCCTGATAATTTTACTTTTTGAGTGAGAACATTACATTTATATTTACTCATTGCTTTAATTAGTGTGTTCGACGTATCATGATAATGGCGTAATGACAAAAGTTCAAACTTGCTAGACTTTCCTCTCGAAAATCTCTAAAGAAAAAGCTCATAATTTTGGAACTTTTCATTTTGAGAGTTTTTCTCAACCCAAAACTCTTTCTTAAAACTTCTCATCATCAAGCAAAAACTTCTCCTATTAGAGTTTTTAAGATTATTTAATAAATCTAATAGTAAGTGGTCCAATAAAGACTCTCGGTTTACGCGCTCAAATAAACTCTAATTGTTCAAACACGCCGTATCATTAGCTGATATGTATAATACAACTGCCTTAATTGCATATTGAATTTAGGATGTCATCGGCAGTTAGCATTTACAT
>SNQN01000829.1:4801-45138 GCA_008642245.1 Bassia scoparia | reverse complement strand
GTTTGGCGGGAAATGAAGGGGAGGAGAAGGGATCCATTTATCTCCCTCTTTAATTAGTTCGATTCTCCAATTAGAGATTTGGAGGGAAATGGACTATAAATTTCCCTGTCTTTCTTTCCTCCTCGTTTGCTATCCAAATATAGTTTAAATTCTAAGATCTTTGAAAGGACGGGGAAAAGTGTCATTAAAATTGAGCAAAGATGTACAGATTAGAGCTTAATAGTATTCCTCATAGATATTACTCATGTTAGTTATTTCAACAACTAAAACACTTAGACAGACGAATAGGTCTTTGTTCTTTTTTGTGATCTCTATAATTGCAGGTGGGATTTCATTGGAACTGTTGAAATTGGTATATTTTCTCTGTGGAAGCATACTTCACATATATTCTGAATATCTAGAATGGTAAATTTGAGGCCTCTTGCGAAGGAATGTTAACCTGAGTGTAAAAACCACCATTTGCTTATGTTAACTTAAAGTTGAATCTGAGGGTACTGGATAACGTATTTATCTCAATGAGGGAGCAGTTGTTCATCAACTGATCTAGTAAAAGTGAGATTTATATTATACGTCAGTGTCTGCTTACTTGTGAGTCTTTAATTTTAATTAATTGCATGATTTGGCTGATATTAGCTTGAATTACAGCGGTATCTGCGTATATGAAGTCTTTCTTGGAGTGATTTATCTTTGCATTTTTTGCATGAATCACAGGAGCGACAAACTTCCAAGGATGGATCCTCCACAGCATGTAGGATCGTTATATCATCTGAAGGATTACCACTGTTGCTCCCTTACATAACCAGCAAATACTCTTTGCACCCTACTTGACTTCAACACCTCTTGCAATACAAATCGGTCAAATTTGGTGATCTTGTTGATGCTGAGCTGGCCGAAAAAGCATTGAATCTAGAACTTGGTTGTTGTGTTGTAGTTTTAAAAGGTTAGTCAGTTATATCCTCTTCATGAACAATAAATCAACCACTGCATATATAGCTGACTTATTGTCCTTTCATTCAATGCTTGCAGCTGACCAGGTGTCATCAGTTCCTTTCCAAGCCGATTCATCCGCGATAGCAATTGGCTGCTGGAGGGGAGGTCCAACTTGAATGTGATGGTGACATCACTTGACTGTAAGATCTTCTTGAAAGGCTTGAGAAGCGCATGGAATCTGAAAAACTGAAACAACCGAACCCCAAAATGTGGGGTGAACGGACTTCTAGCCAAATGGCACTGAGATGGAGGAAGCCAAGACTGACATTGAGATGAAGGAAGAAACCAAGATACGTAGAGAAAACCAGAGACTGACATTGAGATGAAGGAAGAAACCAAGACTGAAGTTGAGAGAAGGAAAGAAGAAGCCGTTAACATGGTAGGACTCTAGTTGATAGTAATTCTCAGTTCCCTCCATTTCTTGCTTCTCCTCCTTCGAAAGATGGAGGAGCATTCAATTTTGTGACATTTAAGTGTATTGTAACTTATCTGTTGTACTAAAGGCTTTCGGAATGCTGATTATTTCTTGAAATAGGGAAAATGATATTCATAAATGTGCCATTTCTGGAAACTTATTTTCTTTAAACATACTCCTTTAATCCTATCAATATTTCGTAACGGGCCCGCTTCCTGGGTCAAAATGGAAAATGAATAAAGGGGGAGGTGGTTAGATCTAGCAAAGCATGGATGTTGTCTTATGGTTTCAGTTTGATTGTGGGTCCTGATTGCTGAAGCTATTTGCAGAAAGAAACAATGAATAATTCCAACTTATTCTCCTCAATTATGGTCCTTTCTCAACAGTCGGTGTTCAATAGTCGGCCAATTTGAATTCATCATGTTTTTGTTTTTCCGGTTGAAAGAGAGTCACAAGGACAGAGTGAAAATCGATCTCAGAATTTCTTGAAACCGGAAGGAAATCTAAGTTGTCCTTTACTCTCATAATCTCCGTTTTAGCTGTTTAAGAATGGATATGATCATATGACTACTCGTTTTTTTTTAATCCCATTCGCTGTTTAACGTAATGGTTGTATATTATCCTCATCTCGAAGAATTTCTGTATATTATCATTCTTCGATTCAATAATCATTAGACAATAATGGTGTATAATGATTAATGAAGGATCTGATTGATAGAACAGCATTATATTATGATGAGAAAAGGCGAGAAGCAATACAGAGAACTAACAATCAGCAACCTTCAAATATCATAGATAGTGAAACATTACCAGAAATGTAACCATTTACGGCTAATACTATAATCACCAACGAGTTCGAATTAGAAGCATACCTCCTTTCAAAAAAGTTAACCGACAGATTTTTACAATCAAATTCAGCAACAACTTCTTTTTTTTCTTCAAAAATTCGCTCCCCTACCTCATCTTCCAATCTCCATTCTCAAATATGGTAAAATCGAAAAGGTTAAGCAACAATGATAGAGTGACGACTGAGAACAAAATTGTAACAAAAGACTACGAACTACAACACGATTCCTTCTCTCCGGGATTACTTGACCAGGGCCTGGAACTAAAATGTTCTTTCCGGCTGATGGTGCAGAAGTACCATTACTCTTGCTCGTCTCCAGCGGCCAAAAGTCTTCTTGTTTATAATACTGAAGATCTCGTTAAGACAGTGGTAAAACTGTTCCACATTTGTTGCATCAAGGCTGACGGTCCGAGAAAGAAGAGCCCTTCTTTTTCAGCAAAACTCTTTGGCTGTCTTTCTGTTGCAACAGCACGCTGCTCAAATCGGTTTGTTCCCAGATAAGCATGATGAAATGTTCTTGTCAGCATGGCACGCAACTCTTCCAACCACCGTGGGATGTGCTCAAAGGTTTGCGTTTAGTTATGTCATAAACCAACAATGCACCGACTGCACCCCTATAGTTGCACTTGTGGACAGCTCTATACCTGTTAACATACCAAGAGGCCAAGAGTATTAAGAATACATATTGTTAAAGCCAACCGCAACACACACGCCATACACATAATTTTGTGGCAGCAAACTGCACTGATGAAACCATCGATCTTAGAAAAAAAATACACCCATTGTTCTCAAACGGTATTCAACTATAAAGTCCTATTGAAACTTTAACTATCGAGCACAAACTTTTGTAAATGACAATCACGTGCCAAAGCATGATGTTAACTACCAAATTGAAGAACATGCTAAGGGGGGAGTATCAGCCGTTTAAAAGGCGGGCGCCTCAGTCATTCATATGGAGTACAGAAAAAGATTCGGACATTTAGCCAATCGGGCGGTTGTCCAGGACAACAATACAGATAATGAACGAAACATAGTGAAGCTTGTGTGAAGATCTGTGATCTCAAGCCTGGTTAATACTTAATAGATTATAAATCTAATTTTGAGCTCATGCTATACATTGCTCAATGAGTAGAATTGCAGTGCAAAGACATCAAGACAATACAAATCCAATACAAGAACTCAAAAGTTAATTCGTCATTGGACGCCCCAATCGAAACCGCTACAAGCATCAAATACTGAGATATAAAAACTATTCAAAATCCGCTAAAGCTGAAGATAATGAAGCAATGCTCCACACAATATACTCATGTTGGCCTCAACAAATATGAAATTAGAGTGTATGAGATCCATTTTATTCAATCATCTTCTAACACTGGTACTACTCACTAGGATTTTTCATTAAATTCAAAATAGAAGAGCTAACGCTTTAGAATAAACACCAACATTTGATATACATAAGTTGATACTTCATTATACAAAACTACTAAAATACTTCATGAATCATCATGATTCAACCAAGCATGTCAAATACATACAAATACTGTTATAATTTTTGACAAACCCAACTTTCCAAAAACACTGTTGAAAACGAGATCAAAACACAAACAAGCAAATCAATACAAATAACAACTTAGATACAATAAGCAAGATCAACTACCACTAAACACACAACTAATTCATCAAAAGTTCAAAACCCAGATAATTTCTTGAACTAGTTATCTCAAAAGAAATTGAAAAACCAAATTTAGAAAAGAAAGGGGCAGTGTAAAATACCCTGTTCTTGGACCAGCCAGTACCCAGATCTGAGCTTTAAACGCCTCTTGTGCTAATGGACGAGGTTCGAGTCTGAAACTCAACACCAATTGTTGCTTTTGAATCCAACTAAACTCATCTCTTGCAAAACGTGGCTAATATCTGAGATTTACCGACTGCTGAGTCTCCAATAAGCACCACTTTGAACACATAATCCACCTTTTGGCTTGCAATCACCATAACCCGTCCATTTTCACTCTTGTGTTTTTTTCTCAACTATTATTAAATACCACTAAGAAAAATGGAAAAAGATTAGATCTTGTGAAAAAGAACAATGTTTGAATGGGACGTGTTTGTGTTTTCTTGGGATGTTGTGAGTGATGACAGGTGATTTAGTGAGCGTGGGTATTTTTTCTACATCTGGATTTGGGGAAAATTTATTTTCGGTGGAAGAGAGTGAAGAATGAAAGTGAATTGTTTTTTCTGAGATTTTTATAATTAAAATCAATAATGAAATGAAAAATCATAAATAAGTTTTTTTTTTTAAAAAAAAAAGTGAAATGGGGTTTGAGTAAATTAGAGGGATAATCATGATCAACGTAGAATAAATTAAAAATGTGGGTCATAGTTTTTAATGTTAATGCTGCTAATTCATCGTCTGTTATTCTTCTGCTCTATATTCTTGGAGAAAAGTATTCACAAAATTCTAAATTAGTGTCCACCTTCAATTTGAGCAATTCTTTTAGGTTGCTTTTTGGGAACAAATATATCATTAAATGTTTTAAAATGGTCTAAGTTTGGTTGATCTATTAATTAAGGTGAGATTGTTAGAATGAATTACTTTTTCTCGTTTTTTAATACTTACAAACAAATATTTTTTTAAACATGGTTAAGTTCGGGTTGATCTAATTAGTTTAGAAAACGAGGGAAGCAGAAGAATTTGGACACAACACTCTGAGCCATGAAAAACTACGATTTTCTAAACAACCAAGGAGATACGATGGAGTCAGACAATCTACTACGGAGTATGATAAAAGGGATCCATAAAAAGGGGGTTTTATACTCCATATATGTTTATGAATGAATAACAATTCAAAGAAAATGTTTGAAAGAATTTCAGTGAGAAACAAGCTATAAAAGGGGAAATAGGGCAATCAAAGTGCAGGCCGAGCCAAGGCGGTCGGGACAAAGAAATGTATAAGGGGCGAGCGGGTTTTATGAGGTCAAAAAGCTTCCCAACCCCACAAAAAATAGTGAGGGCTTTGCGGGCCGCCAAAAAAAAACTAATGGTTTTTTTTTTATCCAAAATCCGCCCAAACGTGTTTTAAAAGCGGGTTAGGCTGAATGCTGGCCAAATATTTGTTATCCAAACCCAATTTTTTGAGGGCGGCTTGCATCAGTGTCACTCTTGATCACCTCTATGGGAAAAGACAATATGAACAACCAAATACTTCGTATATGAAATTAAACAATAGATAGTACTCTCATTCATTTTAATTGTTTTGTACTTTTAGAAAGTGGACTCATAAATGGTAATTGGTAATAAGATGATAAGTGAAACTCCTTTTATCTCCTTTTCAATGTAATGAAGGGTTTGCCATGACATTTTCGGTCGAATTTGACTTACCCCGGTCTGATTTGTTTCCAGCTTAATTTGGTGTACGGCTTTGACGATCAATTTTTGTATTTTAGTTATTTTTGGGCTCGGCATACCAAATCCGCTCAATACTTTGTGTTTTTTTGGCATAACAAGTTTGAGTCCGAACTTAGGTTCGCACTTCACCCGATTCTGATTAAAGGGGTCTTTGTTTCATGCCTAGTCCGTCCCAAACCCGAACCCAACTCACCTATGAATCTATGATCACTTCTACAAGCTGTCTCATAACTAATACTTCTCCGTTCATAATTAATTGCAGACTTTGTTTTTGCACGCATGTTTAAGAAAGAGAATTTAATATGATATAACGAGCAAGATTTAGGTAACATATTTTTATTCATCCAAACAAGAATGAATTATATGCTTTCCTAGCTCTTAAAATTATTTACCTAATTGCTGTTATATTCCTGCATCAAATCCTCTTCATTTCCATAAATATGTGCCAATTATAACCAAAGGTTGCAATTAATTTAATATGAGGGAAGTATATTGGTATAAAAATAGAAGCAGGCCTTTGGTTTATGTCAACATGGGCAACATGCCAAGTGTCAAATGATCATAAATGTTTCCCTCCAAAATTCAAAATGACATTATTTTCTTTTACTTATTAATTCTCTAAAGTTAAAATGAAATAATAATGCATTTTTAGTAATTTAAATTTAATCGAGTATGGTGTGAAAATTTATCACAACTTATTAAAAATAACTAACTACTTCGTTATATTAAATTGTGTAACAGTCATGTATTCTAAATGTTAGGCTTATAAATCGTGTTGTCCAAAGCGAAATTTAGAAATAAAAAACTACTTTTAATAAAAACTGTCTTATAATCATCAAATATTACCAGTATTTGTGCTTTATGTTGTTCGAAAAATTATTTACAGAACTTATCGTCCACGTAGCGTTAGTTCATTATTTTATTTTAATAAAAAATCAACATTAAAAACGTATCTAAAATAGGTGTTCACAATTCCTCTAATCAGCCACTATTTTAGTTCCATTCCATGTCCATTACATGTGATTGGTTACATTATTTTAAATATCAATATTTTTTATCTTTAGCCGACTAGATTTTACTTAATTTAAGGAAATGAACTCTCCATTATCTAAGAAATGCGAAAGGCTTAAAGAAATGATTGATTTAAATTAGTGTGGACCAATGAAATTGAATGGAACATGGAATGAAGCACAATATAGTGGGATACGAAGATTTGGACTTCTATATAACATTTTACAAAATATTAGTTTGGACCTTGTTTAATAAATACTTCGCTAACTGAGATATACTTTTAACATACAAAAAAGTTATTCTCAGATAGCGTTTTACACTATCATAGGTAGCGAATTGTACATATTCTGTTGATTGATTTCGCTAGTTTGATATACTGCGTTATTCTTCAATAAAAACATATTTAAAATAATATAAGACACAAATTGAGAAAAAACTACCATCTTATGTCTGATGGATAATTTGTAAAGGAAAAGCTCACACAAGGTGTTCCAGCGGGGGCGTAGATTAAGAAAATGTTACCAAAAGTGAAAGATATATAAATGAATATAAACATTTAATCTACACTTCCGATGACGTGTGAATTTGGCATGCATCTTCAAGTTTTGTCATTTTTTATGGAAATATAATTTATAACTTATCTAACGCCAGCCGGAGACGTACTAGTTTAAGAATAAAGATGATATGATATATATTCGTGTTGAATTTTTTTTTGATTAATTGTTGATCGTTTGTTTAAATTCTCCTTATGCCTCGATGTAATAAATACGTAAAAGCAAGGAATAGTGGGAGTATTAATGTTGATGTTAAGCGAGGAGTAATTGGGTAACGTGTTGGGAGCGTGACAAACTCTACTGTGATGAGTGATGACAATACAAGGCATTTAATTAGCCAAGCCAACTATAACACATCCACTTGGAAAATTTTCTAAGGACTTTATTCTAATTTTACTTCAAAGCATAAATTATTGTTCTTGCTTTAGCCGTGAACTTAGCTTTATTTATGTTTTAGTAACTTAGAAGTTAGACTATCTCACGCAGCCCTCCACATGGGAACCATAATAAGAATCCTACCCTCTTTTACCTCATTACTTAGGTAAGTTTCTCTTCATTTCGTCTCTGTGCTTGCACTGATTTATTTAAATACCGAAATATTTGCTGTCTGACTCAACCAAGTACAGGTCCTTCGTGTCGTACAACACTTCTCCACGTCCAGTGTGTTCAGTCTACAAACCAATTCCCCACGCGCGTAACTGCTCATTCTCCCCTCGGCCCCGGTCCCCAAGCATCGGATAATCATTAAACCTCGCAATACTCCTTCTATTACACTGCCATAGGTACATCAGGCCCCTGTTTTCCGACCTAAGAATAGGAGTTTAAAGTCTGGTATAGCATTCGTTAACGAAGTCTTTCAGACGATTAAAAAGTCACATATTACGCTTAATACCTTATTGTTTAAGAGTATTTAATTAATACACCAAATTTTGACTACTTAAAGTTACAAAGGATGTTGTTCTATTTTTTTCATTTAATCTCGAATTCATAACTGGGAGAAAAATATGTGTTTATTAAGATTGGCTTAGCTGTTTTCATTACTAAAAAGCTGCATATTACCCCTTTGTATTTCGCACGATTATATCCCCATCTTTTTCTTTACTGATGGACATATGATTATTCTAAATTATTACTATGTCTAGATATTTAGCGTGTGTTAGGTAACATATAATTATATCGTAAAAAAGTCATTATATGCTCTTCCTGCCTCCAAATCTATCTTATACAAAAAGCTTCCTATTAGGAATGAACTCATTTACTCATTTTGAGAGTGTTCAACCCTTAAAACATACCTCTTTCCTTTAAAAACTCTATCATCACTACCAAAAACAATCCGCTAATTAGAGGTGTTTATCCCAAAGCCTAGCGTTTTAACATAACCTATATTCTTCTAATTCGGTCTAGTCCATCATCATAAACTCCTTCCTTATATTCATCACATCTTTCAAATAAAATTAATCTCTAATGACTTGTGTGAAACTATCTCTCGATGCGTAATACTAATATACTGATATGATTACTCACTCTTATATCATTGTAAATTTATGAATTCTCGGGTTCATATGATATCTATGAATCATAATCGAATACTGTGACTCCATACACTGTTTTGATTTATCTAACAAGCATAGCCAATATTAGCAAGTTTGGCCCTTGTGATTGTGAATATCTTTTCACTGATTTGATGAGTCCCAAAGTTTAGTTATTAAGAAATAAATATTGGTCACAAAATCGAATACAAAACCAATTATAGTTTGGTTATAAGATGGTTGATACTTATGATGATGAATATGATGATATGATGATGAGATGAGATGATGATGAAAGATAGTTGCATTGTTCCCCTAGCTTTTGTAAGTTTGATTCCCTTTGCCCCCAGCTTGAATCTTCAAAGATTAATAACAGCGTGAAGTTAATTCCTCGCTCATTCCCTGCAATTCTTCCACATCAATTGTACGAAGTCGTGAGCTTCCCTTTTGCAAACGTCCCATCTGCAATTTCGGATTGATTTGATTGGGATAAAGGCATGTATTGCCAGAAAATAGCCTAAGAAAATTGATAACACACTCATGCGATTCTCCAACATACCCAACACACATCTTATGCATTTTTTCGCTACGCCGCTACGCACGAATAGAGGGAACTACATGGAATTTATTTCTAATATCTGTGTTGAATACTAGATATTATTCAGTGTTACTAGATGATAATGATTAATTGTATTTATTATATTTTTCGACTTATAGTGGAGTAGTATTCCCAAGAATAATATGTCTGGTTTGCTTTTCCAAATGTGTTTGTTTGATGAGGGAATTTTATGAAGTATGACCCAGTGTTGCATTTTGCATTCCCATCTGCACATTACCTTGATAATATTTTTGCTAACTTACAAAACAATCTAAATATTGAATTACTCTAAATCAATTAATTATTTATTATTTATTGTATTTGAATTGATTACAATCTTGCAAACTAGTGATCACCCCAAATAGAACTTGTTTAGCTATATATAATTGAATAGAGTGAAAATATTGACTATTAGGATTTCTTTGGTCAAGCTGTTTAGCCCGTAGGTAGTTTCCATGAGATTGACAGTTATGAATACTTGTTAGCATTGTATTTATTAATTCATCATGAGCGAATTGGTAAAAAATTAGAGAGTTCACCTTGATCATTTCTTGTTAAAATTCACTAATAATTGCATTATAAAGTATTGTTTGCACGAATAATGTCTCATGTGATTGTCGTGTGTTTTTTATCACTCAAAGAATTCTTCTGCTGTTTCAATTCGATCGATAACGAACAAGAAGACATAAAACCAGCATACCGAGGTATGGTAGAAGGGAATATACTTGTGGTTATATGAGATGATAAGAAGGAGACAATTGCTCGTGGCATTCCCCGTCGGCAGAAGCATCTTTAATATTCTGGATATATGTTTAATTTGCCTTACTAATGTAATTCCATGTAGTTTACTATACTACTATGTTGCTCAATGAACGTTGCGCTAGCACCCTATTATTGACTTTCTCTCAAAGTATCACATCATTTTAAACTCCGCTATTAAAGTTCGCCTTAAGTCGCTTATTATAATATATGGATAAGCCAGATAAAAATGTGTCAACCTGATTAGTACTAAGGAGTATTATTTATAAATACTGCTTTTTTACATTAAAGTAGCAATTCTTGACAGTTTAGAAGAATTAAAAATTATTTAGTAATGTTCGTGAATCCGATTGTCATTAGTAACACTTTTAGTAACAACTCTTTAGCAACATTTTTAAAAACGTGCATTATATCATTATAAACGGCAAACACTAAAAGAGCGGGCACATTTTAATTTCTTAATACAATTGTTTGCTATGTATGTTCTAAATGCACCTAGCTTGAACTGTTTAATCAGTTTAAGATTGCAGCATCTTAATGCAAAAAAATCCGAAGCAGAATCCCATGTAGAAAACCCTTTGAGGGATCATATGCCCTGTCAAACCCAACTGTCCCCCAAACTTATACAAAGGAATCTCAAGGTAAATTCCTCATTCTCTTAATCACAATTTTGTGCCATTTTTGCTTCATCCTTTTCAATTTTGTCTTTCATGTTTGTGAAATCCAGCCTCTATCCTTTCTACTCAAGCATCAGGTACTGTTCAATACAACTAAATGGAATACTGAGTGCAGAAAAAAGGTGAAAACTGAAATCACTGGCCATATCAGTGAGGCCGTTAAATCTGATGCCATACTACCAACGGGATACATATGCAAAACTGCAAAGGTAATTAATTATCTAACAATCAAGTATTTTATTTATTATTATATTTAATTTTATTGGTGCAGCATATGAGTCATAATTCTACATTATCCTACAAATCCACACAGATGAGTTTATGTTTGTGAGACATAGCGACATTATATATTATTGAGCGGGATCAATAAATCTATCGATAACTTCGGTTGTGCTTGTTATCAAAAGTAAGTTGGGGACTCGTTTTTAAGCTCAATTACTTTCTAGGGTACAGTCCATGCTTTTAGTTACCTCCTGCAGGCTGTTGTAGAGTTGAATACCACAATTCACTTCATAAAGTAAAAAATATCAATTTTTGGTTGATCATGTCCGGTAATGGAAGAAAAAAATTGAAGTTAAAATCAAGAAGATCCAAAATATTGATGCGTTAAGGTCTGTCAATTCTCTTGGATCAATGAATAGAGAGGTGGCAACAATGAGTTGTTTTATGTGCTTAAGCTCTTGCTTCCTTGAACAGGTGCAAAAGGAAGATGAAACAGAGAAGTACCTAAAGCAAAACCCTAAATTTTTCCTAAAAATCGCACCAGCAACCTATTCAATGATTTGTGGGATTCCTCTCTGACTGTCAGATCACCCATCAGCACGATTAATACTTATACTTTGCGATGTATATCACACCCCCCTTCCAAAAAACAAAATATTCTTCGATGATCATACATTTACTCCGCGTATTAATCTTGGTAGAATCGTGATCCATAGCAATGACAATCCAAATTTTTCCGTATGCTACTGAGTCTTCTGGCGTAGACACAAATGTCTTCTCACTTGTAATCATTTCAATAAATATTTCTCACCAGGATATATTCCCATAGCTCTGGAATTCGTGAAAAATCATGTGAACAGGTTGGTAATAATTCAGTCCAGTACCTAACCCGGATCTAATGAGATACACATCAAAAAAATAAAATGTCCCTCAAACTTGGCACTAAATAACCATGGACTGGCAATGTTAACTATACTTAAAAGTCTAATATTGAACAACCAAAGTGCGACGGCGTAGCTATTGTGGTTGCCGACTGTCTAGACGTGAGTTGTGGTTCACGACTACGTATATCACCTAGATCAAAATATGGGTGTCTAACCGCAATAAATCGACGATAATCGAAGTTCTATTTCTTTGTGATGACAGTTTGAAGAATGCTTAATTATTAAGTTTCATATATACGAAGTATTTATTCGTATATTAAATTGTTACTCAGTTATGCGCGTAAAAATACATCGGGATAGATAGTTTTCTCGTTTAGAACATTGTCCAGACGTATCGGTCCATTAGGTAATTTGAATTCACCAGACCTCTCCCGGGAACTAAGTACATTTCATCTTACCATTTCTGATTTTCCGATTATTTTCTGAATAATGATCCAGAACCGTAAAATACCTGTGTTATTTATGATCGTAAGCGCAAAAAACAGTAATGTATCGCGTACAATATGTCTATCGTCACGTCAAAGGTCTAAACTTGCTCAGATCTACCCCACTTTTTATTGTTTATACCATTCTGTTCCGTACCTCATTGTTGGGTACCGTATATACTTACAAGGTATAATTGTCAATTCTTCCTCTAGAGACTTCGAACTCAGTTAGGCAGCCAATCTTGTCCAGCTTCTTCTTGGTGTGACTAAAAAGATACAAATCTGTTTAAAAATACCCCCTATGTATCAAATAGTTGTTCTCACATGTTATAGCGAACCTTTCATAATTATTTGTATTAAAAATTCGCAAAAATTTTTGCATTATAATTATTATCGTTGAGATCAATTAGGATACAATATTTTGTATTGATAGGTGAATCGAAATTGTTTTGATCACCATTGTGTTATTTTCTAGTTCATCCTGAGGTAAATGATGCACAAGAAAGTTTAATTCGTCAGTTGTTCAACAAACAGATCAAATGTGTTGATGCTTTACGCCAAAAATCACTCTTTCGAAGAAGACTTGAAGAGCGTTTCTTTAGCAGCCTTATTTACTGTGTCTGAAGAAAATACCCCGAATGTTGTCTCAAAAAATTTATGATCAAAATGCAACCGTCTTACGGTGCCGGAAGCAACTCTATATTCATGGTGAGCAAATTCGTCTCAACTACTACGAATTCTTAGCAAAACATTATCACTACCTTGTTTTTTTTTTTTTTTTTTTTTAAAGCTCTCACTTGTACTAAAAAAGCTAGTTGTGTCAATTAAGTTTGACGTCTTATTATTCTTTATACTACAGAATTACCATGTTCGTTTTTGCCGTAACTGATACCAGTAATTCTTTGTAGATAAATGCCAATAGTATAGGACAAGTACATGCTAATCCCTTAAATCGCCACCAAATAATGGCCAGAGTACGTATGAACACTAGGTATGATGGGCGCCATTTGTATAAAAATGCCACAAAAGGTGTTCGAATCAAGCATTATATAAAGACAAATATAAAGGTGATATAACTTTTAAGAGAAAGGTAAGGGGGTGATGTAGTTAGTATCCTGATGCGAAGAGATTTGCCGAGATCTGAAAGAAAGTGCATGCAAAATGTTTCTAGAGTATTGCAATATCATTCGTCTCTGACACATGAAATGTAGACAACCAATAATTGCTAAGGTATAGACATTCCAAGTTCGAAGTAGTTGAAAGTATAATCAAGCCGGTATCTCAAATATGCGCCATTTGTTCATGCATCTTTTCAAGAATTCGTTATTGCGGACATTTATACCAATCCAATATCATGAATATCTCTTATGATCTTTTGGTAGGGGAATTTTGCAAAGGTACAAAGGAAACTAGTATTGTAAATCATCTAATGAATCATGATGTTAACTATGCACTTTGACCACTGGTTTACCCAACACGATATGACCCGCACCCCCGACTCGAATACTTCATTTTTATTTCAAAGGCCAAATAACCTAACCGAGCGGCTAAAGAATCGTTCAAGTTAAATAAAAAAAAATGAAATAAAATATTAAATGAACAGTAAAACACTTATTTATGATTCATATTATCGATTTGACCGTGTGAAAAATTGACCATGTATTCCAAACCTTAATGTTCATTTTAAGGAAGGGAATAACTCCATTTCCCCCAAAAATTGTCGATTAATCGGTCAATCGCGGTAACGTCGTAATCGTCAAAACCCTACCACCGATAATTTGAATACGACGAATATGATCCGACCACGATAATCCGACCGATTTTACAGGTAGTCCTTATCCTAACAGCCGGCGTTCGAGCGTCCGATTACACCAACCGTGAAAAGTTATGACTTTCCTTCCAACTAAGTCTCCCGAAGCAAATGTTTAAACTTTTAAATGAGTAGACTTAATTTTAGATTAAAGACCTTATTTTTAAGAAGTGGTGACACCGTATACCGAACCAAGCTTATATGTTTATTCATCAATCTCCCTTAATGTTTTGTCCACAACCGTCCCTCAAACTAGCTTACTCCGTGTCATCTATGAGCCAGCTTAACCTTACTCAAATCCCGAGCCGCTGGCGCAGAAAAAACCACCCAATTCCACCCACTTTAAATTGTACACACAACGAACGATACCACGTTCATCCAATGTGGGACAAATACCCTATCCTTAGTCTTACAACTCAATTCCGCCCTATACAATCATGCTCGGCGGAACATACAAGGGAATTTACCCATTCCACCATAATGGCAATATTCAACACCAATTACCCAAATCTGCACATCCCACAACCTAAATAACCCTAAATAAATAGGTGTATGTCTCAAAACCATTTATGTTATCGTACAACCAAAATAAATCAAAACACAAATTCCTTACTTCTATGAAATCCGAAATTCTGCGTGGGGCATAATAGACATAGTTATAATATGAGACACAAAAAACCTCACCCCTGGAATATCTTTCTTCACCGAACAAATACAAAGCCGAACATTTCTCATACTTGTATGCCTACAATTGATGAAAATAATTACCCCGAATATAAAAAAATGAACAATAAACATAATTTAATCTCGTACAATAACGAAACTTATTCTTAAACCCTACAGAAAGCACTTGACTAATTAAATAAATTGTAAAAGGAAGACTACTACCCAATAATGCCCGCATAACACGCAAATAATACAGCTATCGAGCTGTTGCCCCGAGAGATGTCAATCGGGGTGCAGAAACAAACTTAAATGAATCCTAGAGCACATGCCACAATAAGTAGGCGTGTTCGACAGGAGTACGGCGTTCGAACCACAGCCAGCAATCTTGCATAAAAAATATCTGTAATCTCTCATCATCAATCCTACATTTATTTTGTCCTATCCATCTAATGTCTTCCACCCAAAACTACAAGCCAGTTAATTTATTATGAAATAGTAGAGGCTGAGACAAATAATTTCGTTACTTACCTCTGAGCCTATGCGCCCCTCCCGGCCTTCACCGCAGGTTCATTAACATCCCGACTTACATCTTTTCCTAAACAAAAGAACTTGCCCCCCCTCTCTTTCTCTTCTCTTCCTTTCCTTCCATTTTCTCTTATCCAAACATAGGGTTAGCCCTAGAATATAAATATATCCTATTACCACACAAATGAAAGAAAAAAAATATCAGAACATAGCAAAAAAAAAAAAAAAAACAGATTACTAATTGAACTGAGAACAAAAAAATACAATAAAGAAAAGAAAAGAGTACTTACAAACATTTTTAAGCCAACAGAAGCTATTTTAAGTTGCTGTCCAACAAGAAGATTTAATTCCAAAACATCCTTGACTGATTTAGATATGTAGTATATTCTCTTCACACTGTCGGTGTCATTATTCCTCGTGACAAGATGACCRTACAGAGAAAAGGCATCGTCTATTCCATAGAATGCTTTGATACTATTGATTACAGTTTCATCTTTGAATAAAATCACCGGGTCAATCCCTTTCCACTTTCCTTGCATCTGTAGCTTCCTCTTTACCCCAACCTTTTCTGCACCAGCTTTACCAGGGCCTTGTTGTTCCTCTGATTTTTCATCTTTCAATGTTTCACTTGGCTCATTCTTCAAAGAACCAGCATCTGGTTCTGCAATTTCTGCTGAAGTTGTTTCACTTACTTCTGTTTCCAAAACACCATCTAAATTGCTAGCATCTTCCTTGGCTACTTCAGCAATGTTTTCCTTTGCATGGGGCAACTGTTCCTTTGCACCAGCGCTTTTATCTTGAACAACTGCAATAGCTCCACATATTTAACAACAAATAATACACAACTATTTGGTTTTTACAGCTAAGATTCAATAATTGCCTCAAGTCCATACTCAGCAAAGGACAACTATTACCAGGGAGTTCATATTCCAATTGTCACAGTTCACAGAGATGCTAACTCACAACAACAGAGCATTGAAAATGAGGTGAAAGTTTGTCTGATATTCCRAAGTTACCTGGCAAATCTGAATGTTTGTGAAAGACTGCAATGAAGAAGGCTCCACTATTCTGGTCATGAGGAACAATTCTCATGCATCTCTCTAGAGGAAGAGTAGAAACTTCTTCATTTTCTTCAGAAAGTGATGCAGCATCTGGTACTATTGGCTGCACCACATTTTGAGCGTCCACATTTTCATTYTCAACCTGTGCTCCTGCTGCACCATGACCATTAATATTTGTAGAAGAATCAACAATATTTGTCCCAGATGGAAAATAGCTGGAAACGATGCCAGCTTTACGACGGTCTGAAACATCTTTGAAAGAAGATARCCAAAGGCCTTTATCTCGAACCTGCAAAATCAAAGTTAGCAATGTCAATTGCTTCTGACAGGAACAACGAATGAAAACAGTAAATTGAATTGTTTATTTTCTGGCTTACCTTCCATTTCTTAAGACCAGGACGACGAACTAATTGTGGAAGTTCACTAGAGACATCTACAAGCTCAACTGAATCCCCACACCTCCGCAGGATCTGAAACAAGGATGTCAAAAAAATAAAAATACTATAGATGTATTGAATAGGAAACAGAAACAGTATGCCAAAGCTCTATTAACATAGAAAATATTCTGTAAACTTGGTTCTTTTCCAAATAAACCCTGGAGTCTTTAGTAGAGATAAAGCCATGTGTCCATTTTTTACCAAAACAGGTCAAGCAACTTTTCTGAACTTATGACGACTTACCTCACAACTAAAAGATAGAAACAACTAATGCATAGAACAGGCCAACATTTCTATCCCAGAGGACTGAATGCTATTCACAAGGGCAACTGCAGGTCTAGCTAGCACATTGCTTCCAAGAAAAAACTGTTAAGAGAAGGGGGGKAGCAGAGATCTTGACTTAGGTTGCACTGCACTATCTTTTTATATTTATTTATTTATGGAAAATTCTCATTGGTAAGCCCCTACTTTTTATTTTTCTCAATAGTAAGCAATAGTTTTTTTAATTATCAAAAAAAGACCCACTTTATAATTTTCATTGGTAAGCTGTTAATTGGGGTTTGTCTTGGTTAACTTGACTAATTTGGATTAAGTGTTATATTTCTTAATAAACTGCAACTACCTAACATTAGTAATCAATACTTCACTTTTGCCCCAACACCCCAAACAGTTATTAATCAAATATCTTAAAACATGTTACCAATTTTTCAATATGATCCTTCTTCTGAATTCAGAATAAATAATATTTTGACATTATATCCCTGCAAAATTGATACATGTATCACTCAGACCACAAACAGATGTGGTCATATAGCGAGTTTAGCGACTAGCGTGACTTCCAACTTTCTTTAACGTTTCTTAAACTAATTGAGAATTCACACTCCGACGTTACCCACTAATTTGTGAATGACTCTATTGTGCCCTCTTACACAAAATCATTTCACTAAAATTTCTATATTGCACTGGTCATTCAAACTCTCCTTAAAAAGAAACACTAACTTGGAGATAATGAACACAGGAGAGAGTCCTTGGACAGATTATCGAATAGTCAATGATCAAGACAGACACAAGCCCCAATTGGACTCGTATTCGTGGTTAACTGACAGCCCCCTACACTCCCTTAGACAGACTTTTAAATATTTATAAACACTTAACAGCCACCATAAGCTACACGTGTCACAAACTCACAATTCTTTGCCATATTTTCTACTTTCCTTTTTCCTTTTAGAGGATTTACTCTTTCCGACATTGAAGCTTCTTCTCTTTGCCATAAACTACCTCCTATGGCTCATTATTATAGCCTACCAAATTTATGGCATGTAAGCAACTCTTGACTTGTTCATTTTTCTTGTCAGTATACAATTTTATCATATGGAAATAATTTTAAAGATGTCCCCAAAGTTACAGCCACTAAGATTGTATGAGAAAAGGATTGCAATACGTAAATATCTCTATTATTATAAGCCAAGGGGGGCAATGGTGTCCCCCCTATGCAATGACGTAAACACCTTAATGATGTAAAAGACTTAATTGTCTTAAGTAAAATAAAATTCTCTTTATTTTTTGTACTTTCCATACTAAGCAACATAAAAAAGTATATTGACTATTTTTTTCCCATGAATAAAAAGAAAGTTTAATTAATTAGTGTAAAAAATTCAAATAAAAATACATTAATTACATTGACTAATTTATTCCATTGAATAACTTAAACATTGCAAATTATTTTGAAAAAAGTTCAATTAATTAGTATGAAAAAATTCAAATAATAAACATTAATTACATAGACTAAAATTTTCAATAATCAGTTAATCATTGCAATTATTTTGAAAATCATATTGAATTAATATTTATTAAATTATTATGCATTTTGATATTACTATTTGTATGTTAATGTAATTAATCATTTAATCTCTTTGTCGAGAGATTCAATTCAAAAGAAAAAATTACATCGAAAGTTTGAAAATCATAATAACTCCCTCCATTTTAATTTGAAATTGTACTCAATTACAAGAATTTTTTTTCTAACTGAACATTGTTTAATTTTTAAACTGACTGTAAATCACGTGCTTATAATTTATATAAAATTTTAACTGATCGCACGCATCGCGTGCTTATAGTGCTAGAATTGAATAAAGAATGAGCGAAGGATTGGCAATACTTAATTGTAAAGATGTCCCAAAGTTACAGCCACTAAGATTATTCAAAATAACAATAACAAACAAAAATAATTGACTAAAGGAAGAGAGAAGGATTGGCAATACTTAAATCAATAGCAGAATTTGAAGGTTCATAACATAATAAAGAAAAGTCCCTTTTTTAATATTAGAAGTGACTTTACCTCTGCAACCACAGCTCATTTTCCACTGGATTCATAGAGCATGTTGATAAACCATTCTTCCCCCGACCTAAGCAAAGAATAGCCTGCAAAAATAAATAAAACAGATAGGTTATAAGCCTACCAACATTATTGCAATACAGCATATTACTGGGAAGAATATTCTCAGGAAAAAAAGGTTATTAGCTTCTCAAGTTCTCAGCCAAGTAAATATTTAGTCCAACAAAGATATTGATCATGAAGACTCATTTGTACAATCCTTAGTACAATCAAACAAATAACATGATCTTGACTGAGATTAAGAAAGCTCCTCGCATAGCTATCTTAAGCTGCAGGATGAAGTCCATTGCCCATTCCAACATTCCTGCATAAGATGTCCATGATCAAGGAATGAAATATCAAATGCCTGAACAACTGTATGCAAGAAAAACAATTGAAAAGAGAATTGTTGAAACATGGTTACCATTTTCTCCAGATGTCAGGGGCTTCGCAAGAGTACCATCACCACTGCACGGTACATACACAAAAACACGATCAAAGAGAAGCTGATCTATACTTCGCCTTTAGCAGATAACACATCAGAAGATTTGGGTGAAATTTGCTGAAACGACAGCTCGGGAAATCTTGCGCTTCATGGTTGGTGACTATCAAATTGGCAGTGCACATCCTTTTTGTTTGATGGATTAGAGAATTGCTTCTTTGCACATCAACATCATTGGCAACACCTATATATCAGATGACCTAATGAGATGCAAAAAGCTGTTGCAAAGCCAAAAGATACTGGACTAATTCAAACTTTCATGAAACAAATGCAAAACAAAATGAATGCGCATAAGTGACTAGGAAAGAGAAAAATTCATAGGCAAAGAGTTGAAAATCAAAAAAACCATTCCATCGGTAAGGATCGAGGATCATTTGCACGATGAATAATCTCAAGTAGCTGGAATGTCTTTGACCCTGGGGCGCACACACTACAAATAAAGAAAGATATCCATCAAAACCGGCAAAAAAAAGAGTAGTTCTAATAAGAAATGAAAGTAAAGATAATAATGTCCATACAAAACAAGACTTTTTTTCCTTTAAAAAAACTATATTCATGAGGAAAATTTGCTTCACAACATCACCATGGCTTCTTCTCCAAAGATTTTAGGTAAAAAATTAAAGCACACCGATGTACACAAAGTATTAAGTATAAAAAGTTGCTTTGCAAGATAACCATGTCTGGACCAATAATTATAGTCAATAGGAAACAGCGATTACTTACTGTCAGCACGAAATGGTTTGGATGGACATCCAGGAAGAGAGGAGGTACCTGTTCAAATTTAGATATCAGTATAACTTGATCCACAGATACTCCCACCAATCAGAGTATAAGACACTATATTTTTCGAGGTTGAAATAAAATTGTCAGTTCATTGTATAGAAACATTGAGAAGAAAAAAACTAACAAGACATCTATATTTTGAATCAAAAGGTTTCAGAAATTTTCTTTTCACATCATTCTTCAAAAAGGTGAACAGCCAAATTGCCACTTAAAACTATGGGGACTTCATACTATGAGAAGTCATGAAACAAAGAGATCAAAGATTAAATACATGGAAAACAACTCACCATGCTGACAGCCTCTTGTCGAGTGATGTTTCCTATTTCATGTGCTAGCTTAAGAAACTCATGAAACCTGGGAATAAACCATTATAAACATACTAATAAGATTATATTAGTAGTGTAATTGGTCCAGAACTTTAGTAAGAACGGATAATAATTATCACAACTTAATAACATGTGTAATTCCTGATTATATCTTGACAAACACCAACATAACATTCCTTGTTCTAATCTCCCTGTTTGTTAAATATGTCCAGCAAACAAATTTACAATTGTCAAGATATGATCAGGAACTGTGGAACATGACTAGATATTGAAAAGTGGTAGATGAGATTATACGCTTACCTTTCTAAGGTCTGGGTTTTTCTCAGCTGCTTTCGTGAGAAATTTGAATGCCAAGCGAAATTCTCCGGATACCAAGGCAATGGCCTTAAAGCTTCTGCTTCATCTCCAGTGAACTAAGCAGAAAAATGCAAAAAGTTAAAGATACAACCCAAACTGCCAAATCAACTATACATCTATACACGAATAATGAAGAACAGAAATAACTGTCGAATCAACAAATAGAACACTAGATAAAAGCACCTCAGACTGAAGAGTTTGACAAAGTCATTCTCGAGTAGTGAGCGGATATCTGAGCAAAACTGACTACTGCAAATTTAGCAAATGAAGAGTAGGTCAGCAAAAGAGGAATCAAAAATGCTTAATCAGCCTAAAGACTCATAATAGAGAGATAATAGTTTCCAACCTCTCCATTACGGGGTATCTACACACCTTAAAAATAGGGAAAAGAGAACGGCAACCACATAATTAGTAATTGGGTGAGTGCGGCTATTTCCTAACAGGGCATGACCACAAGAATAAAGGAAAATGAGCAGTGCTGACAGCCAGCCTCCATTATTTAGATGAAATTACTATTAAAGTGCAACCTAATTTTGTTTCATATTTCATGGCCTTATACCAACTTCATTCTTTAGACATCAAACCTAAGCTGGTAAATTAGAATTCAGTTTTTCAAAAGTCAGTAAGTCACACAGCATTATATGCGTTAACTAGAAACCTTTTTCTCTTTCTACACTTGTTTCCCGACAATATCAATCTCAACTCACAAAATCTTTGGAGCATCGAATTCTCCTATTGTCCTACAATACCAACGGCCCTCAAAATACCCTCACCTCAAATCTTTGCGCATAAAATTCTACTACTGTCCTGCATGTTAATGTCCTGCAGAAATCATCTGCCTTCCTTAATAACAGGTAAACTAAATTTATTTGCCCTAGGTCAAACTATTAAAAACCAAAAAATGGAAGTAGATAGATTCAGCATCGAGGACGAGAAGCACAAGGTGGCAGGGGATTTATATTAGGGTTACAAGTTTACTTAATAATCTCAAAGGCTAGTTCCCCACAATAACTCTGTTGTCTGACCTCAATACACATACAAAGCGTGAGCTATTAGAGTTTCAAGTGAAAGAAACTTAATTTATCATGGATCTAATTACAATTAGAGCTTCAACATAGGAGATAACTCAGATAAGCTCTAAATAGAAAATACGACCTTCACAGCAACTCTTCAACTAATATATGAACACAACTATGAAAACAAATTATTTGCTCAACAATCAACTGCCTCTTCTTTTTTTGATAAACCAAACCTAAAATTCATACACATTATTTCAATGTGTTCATCAAGCTGCCAAAGCGTTGATTCTTTAAATCGCATAACGGCAACTAGAAGACACACAAATTCAACAACAAAATTAAACATTAAATCGTTATGGTTAGCGTTGATTCTTTCAATTGCAATTATTAATCACCGGAAATTAGATATTGAATATAAAATAACCTGGAATTGATTCGAAAAGCAGCAGGAAGAGGCTTCCTTAAGCATTCCATAAACGTATCCCATTCTTCAGGCGCCACAATCAATTGCTCCTGCAAATTAAGCATTCATTTTCACTTTCAGTCATCATTCTTCATTCATTACTTCACTCAAGTTAGAAAAATCATAGATCAACAAAAGAGAGAGCAATGAAACCTTGTAGTACTCTTCAAAAGCGGCGTTCTGAGTGTTGAAAGGCTCCCATCCATCTTTCCGGCGGTTCTCAGAGTCGCCGGATTTATTCTCGGCGTCAGCGGCAGAAGAGGCGTCGGAATTAGCGTTGCTCTTCCAGACATTATCTCTGCTTTGCTTGAAGTGCTTCCTCTGAGTGCGGTTTCTTCCTCTTCCTCCCATGGCGGTTGTGGTGGTGGAGGTGGTGGCGCAAAGTTCGAGGAGAGAGAAAGCGTCGCAAAACTGGAAATGGAGGGAGGTGAAATGAGGGAGGTTTATGCAACCAATTTTTGGAAGTTGGAGGAAAGGTTTAAGAATATTATGGGCTGGGCTTAAACAAATGTTAGGGCTATTGCACCGAATTATTTTGGTTTAAGCCCTACCGCGCAAATTCTACTATGGTCTCGGGACCATGGTCCTTATCATGGTCCCGGGCAAATGTTCATTTCCGAAACATATTCATCTCAACATATAAAATGTTCATTTTCAAATGTAAATGTTCATATCTGAAAATGAACACTTGTAACTTCGAAAATGAACATTTCTAGTTTCGAAAATGAACATTTGCCTGAGACCATGATGAAGACCATGGTCCCAGGACCATAATAGACCTATTGGCCCTAACCTATCAATCAATGTCTCGGTCTTCTAAGTGAAGTCAGCTAATATGAATCAAAAGTAATTAAACCTGTAAGTTATTTACAAAAAAAATTCCTCTTTTTCCCCTGTGATTGAGAGCCTCAGACTATCGTATATCAACTCACAACTTTGGTATAAAAGTATAAATTCGAAAAAATATGACTTAGACATGAGAAATGCTTAAACAATGTCGAGATATGCTTATCCAATGGCATTCTTGTAAATAAAGTGAAAATCAATTCACTTGTAGGTTTCCCCTTTATTTACGAGATCGGATCAATATGCCCAATCTATCTTCTCTATCCTATCCTCAATCTATATTCTACTCTCAACCGCAAACAAAACTGCCACAACATTGTAGAAGGTAACTTTCGACAAAACAACCAGCGTCTCGACATCACTATATAGTTCCTCCAAACAAGTCCAACCTTTCTTACTACTAGCGTTTATTCTCCTCCTCCATACTTACTGTCAATCGTAATGTAGTGTATTACAAATATCCAACCAACTCCAAAACCGTCGACATCTAGAAAACTTCTCCAGTGTGTTCATACACGCTATGTAAACTTCGATTGCACCTTATCCACCCACATTACAAACTATAGCACTATTGATAGACCACACTTCAACTGGCGCGTCATCGTCCAACTAATGCCCAATTCCTCCAACTTTACCCCAAATCCCCAAAATACAAACACCTTTTACAAAAACCCAACACTTCACTTTCTAGCGCGTGGATCCCAATCACAAACCCTAGAATTATCGTCAAAAGACCCCGCAATAAGCCCTCCTAAGCCATAACGGTTGCTAAATAAACAATGAGTTGTTGTCAAGTAATAGCTAAGTGTCATATGCTTGACGCTACCGCCGATGTCTGGACTTAATACCTCCTCACTCTCCTTTAAGACTAGCGTCCTCAGCTCTTTTCTAGGGGTTTCGGAACGAAGTTAGAAAATCCGATGGGCCTTGAGCGGGCTATGGTCAGATATTTATGGGTTTGGAAGGGCATCGATGTCGTACATTTCCCAATCCCCATCACAAACCAGACCCTCCCAACCATCCATTCTAATGAACACATCACCCATTGGTGATACAACAATAACTAGGTGTCTTAAAATTTTACAAAATAGTAGGTATAAATCATGCTTCATAAAACCAAACAAATCATCTATTGGGGATGCTGCTCCTAACCAATACCACATGACATACAACTATAAACTCCTACGAATGATACAGAATACAAAAGTAACAGCTAACACTCAAAATTCCTACACACCAAACCAACATAACAGTTACACTTCTCCAGAAAGCTCATGTCCAAATTGAAAAATGAAGTGAGTAAATAAGCCACAACCAACGCAAACAGCAACGAAACCTACATAACACATATTCGAAAGACGAAAACCAAAAAGCGCACAGAAGTATAGACTACGGCAAGAACATGTACTATCCTATATGAATACTCGTTTCGACTTGAAAAGTGTTGTTTTTCTGAGAGGCGTAATCTCTCAAGAAAACATCAAATCTTTTTAGCAGAAGGATTCATTTCGACTTACACAGTTGAATATTTTGTTGTTAGTTGATTTGGAGACTCGTATTAAATGGTTAAGTATGACATCTATCAGAGTAGAGACATTCATGAAATTAACGAAACTTGTAGATACGCATTTTCAAATATGATATCTGCTGTACCTTAGAAGACGAGAATAATCGTAGAAGCACTCTCTTGTTGGAAAAAATCAAAATGAGTGAGTTTAGGTGTAGCTAATTATATAGAAAGAATACTCTACCCAAGATGAGAGCATACAAATGAAGTCTTAAATCACGAAAACTTATGTAAGACATCTACATTAAATACAAATCAGTTTATTCAAATTTAAAACCATTCTCAAGATCACATAAATAGCAGCCGCATTATTCACAAAAATCGAAAGCCAATTATTTGTTGTTCTTGAAATGATGCTTATTTTCAATGAAATTCTATGACTTACTCACAAATAACTTTGAGGAGACAACAAATAATAGTTGAGAACATATTAAAATTATATAGTAGCATGTTATATCATACTTCAAAAACAAATACTTATTAGGAAGATTGCTCTGATACCAATGCATTGATAGTAGAACACAAATAAGTAATGTCACTTCTAAACAAAACTGCGTAAAAGTCTGCAAATTAAAAGAGTGTAGCGAGTAAATAAAAATGAAGAAGTGTATATGTAAGTGAAAATAAATGCGAAAAACAACAACTCGTATCTTGGAAGGATTACCATTCACATAGTGATGATTTGTTTTAGGGGAATCTAATTGCACTATATTAAGTTTAATTTGCTATTGTACAAACTTTTTTCCATTGGAATTTCATAAACGAAGGGTAATGGAGAAAAAAAGAATATTGGTTTTCGTGACGGAGTGGAGTGTAATTACTTTAATTTAGGTGAATTCATGACTAGCTTTTGAGTGAGAAAAGAAAAGGAAGAGTGTGTAAATCATGGAAGAGTAAGTAAAATGATACCAATAACGATTTTTATTAATTATTTTTTACAAAAAAATGTTAGGTGTGTGGAAATTTAAATTCCAAGTTCAATAAGTGTTAAAATTTAATAAAAGTTAATAGATGGTAAAATTTAAAATCGAACTTTAAACTGAACTTTGAAAGGTGGGAACCGACAATTTTCTTTTCAAATTTAAAAACCACTACCACTAACACATGGAAAATCACCACATTACCTTTCGAAAATCTTGAAGGCAATTTAGTCCTTTAGTCAATACCCTATCAAAGATTGTAAAAACTTCTCATAAGTTTCATCAAGTATCGATACAAATTTCCAACCACTTCTGTAACACGCAAATAAGACCTGCGTTACCAAAAAAAAAAGAGTTAAAGAATCCTTTGAAAAAAATAAAAAATTAAAAGATCCAATTATAATGCAAAGTGGGAAAGTGCCAAAAAATCGTCCAAATGTAATAAAGTATTTTGAAATCAAAACCTTTCGCAAGATTTTTCATTAAACTCTATCAGCTGATTCAAATTTAAAATCGCTCTCTCGTAACACACTTATAACGTGTATAATCCGCATTCCTCCTGAAAACCCGGGAGTCAATTTACTTTTTTTTTTTAATCAAGAACCTTATCACACATTGCAAAGTGTCAACAATATGTTAGACTAGCATGACTCATAATGTGCTAGTTAGGTTAGGCCAACACTAAAGCCGCCCTACAGGCCACACCCGTGCAAGCAGGAATCAAAAAGGCGAACTCACCATTTCATCACCACCCCTCATATCAGTGGACCAGAATCCTGTCACACAAAATATTTATAGTCCCAAAAACCAATAGTACTGCACTTTAGTTCCCCCATTWCCAACAATTATATAAACACTCCTTTCCTAAATATTTGGCTTTGCTTCATCAATCATCCCTTCAACGGTACTTCTACACTCACTCTCTCTCTCTTACTCAGTTGTTTTCTTAATCAAATCAATGAATTATTATTCATTTTGACAGCTTGCTTTGTATTATGTGAATATGTGATTCAACTGAGTTGGTGTTTGTTTTTGTCAAAAGTTATTACCAAATTTGTTATAATGATGGTATTGCTTTCTTGATTATGATGATGATTATGTAAATTCCGTTTCCTAATTCGATTTGGGGTTGTTTCTTGATCCAAATCAGTTATGTATATATGCAAATCAATGATCAATTAATCATATTAACTGACAGTAATTCCTTACTGTTTTCTGCTATTTTTACTGGTAGTCAGTTTTTTCTGTTCCATTGACACGTACTGAGCTTTTATTTGTTTTGAGGAACTACTAATACATGTGAAGGTTGCACTTTCCCATTCATTCATTCATTCATTCATTCATTGTGTAGAAATCCAAAGTTTTTATGATGTCTAAGAAAATGTTAGCCCCTCTGTTGCTCTCTTGCCTCCTCCTCTGCTGTATGACCACCGGAGAGACCGAATTCCGCCCGGGGTTCTACGACACCACTTGTCCGAAAGCTGAATCGACTGTCAGAGAGGTCATGAAGAAGGCCATGATCAGAGAAGTCCGGAGCGTGGCGTCTGTCATGAGATTACAGTTTCATGACTGCTTTGTCAATGTAAAATCCTAATCTTACACCTAAATTTCTTATGCAAACGTGTTCCGATACGATCTATCTCATTATATGTCTCATCTTATATGAACTCGGTGTTTTACGTTTCTTTTTTTTAGTGCGCGTTATACGTTTCATGTCACGATAAAACTCGTTTATTTTTCAACACGGACTATTTGTTTCGCTAAATCAATTAGATATTTTATTTGAGACAAGTAAAAGTTTAGATCTTTTTTTTAAAAGAATGCTCCTAAATTAAAATTCGGTTTTACAGGGATGTGATGGATCAGTGTTGTTGGATGATACACCAACAATGCTAGGGGAGAAGCTTGCGCTGTCAAACATCAACTCTTTGAGGTCATTTGAAGTTATTGATGAAATCAAATCAGCCCTGGAAGATATCTGCCCAGGAGTTGTTTCGTGTGCCGACATCGTCATCATGGCTTCTAGAGATGCTGTTGCTTTGGTAAATCTTTCCCCACTGCCTTAACTTACTTCTGATTTGATTACGTCGGCCACAAATCTTCGATGATAAGGAACGGAGGGAGTATAAATGCACAAAACTATAAAAACACAATAGAATGCGTATCAAACTCTTTAACTGAGTGATCATGACTAATTGGGGCAAAGAGAATTGCTTGATCATTGTTAGCACTAGTACAGTTGTACATTATATTCTTGTTAGCACTAATGCAGTAGTGGGNGTTTGTTATAAATGTCCAGCAAACAAATTTACAATTGTCAAGATATGATCAGGAACTGTGGAACATGACTAGATATTGAAAAGTGGTAGATGAGATTATACGCTTACCTTTCTAAGGTCTGGGTTTTTCTCAGCTGCTTTCGTGAGAAATTTGAATGCCARGCGAAATTCTCCGGATACCAAGGCAATGGCCTTAAAGCTTCTGCTTCATCTCCAGTGAACTAAGCAGAAAAATGCAAAAAAGTTAAAGATACAACCCAAACTGCCAAAATCAACTATACATCTATACACGAATAATGAAGAACAGAATAACTGTCGAATCAACAAATAGACACATAGATAAAAGCACCTCAGACTGAAGAGTTTTGACAAAGTCATTCTCGAGTAGTGAGCGGATATCTGAGCAAAACTGACTACTGCAAATTTAGCAAATGAAGAGTAGGATCAGCAAAAGAGGAATCAAAATGCTTAATCAGCCTAAAGACTCATAATAGAGAGAATAATAGTTTCCWACCCTCTCCATTACGGGGTATCTAACACACCTTAAAAATAGGGAAAAGAGAACGGCAACCACATAATTAGTAATTTGGGTGGAGTGSGGGCTATKTCCTAACAGGGCATGACCACAAGAATAAAGGAAAATGCAAGTGCTGACAGCCAGCCWCCATTATTTAGATGAAAAATTACTATTAAAGTGACCAACCTTCATTTTGTTTCATATTTCATGGYCTTATACCAACTTCATTCTTTAGAACACTCAAACCTAAGCTGGTAAATTAGAAATCAGTTTTTCAAAAGTCAGTAAGTCACACAGCATTATATGCGTTAACTAGAAACCTTTTTCTCTTTCTACACCTTGTTCCCCGACAATATCAATCTCAAATTCACAAAAATCTTTGGAGCATCGAATTCTCCTATTGTCCTACAATACTTTGAACACATCTTGGGTTGGCACAAAGTGTATCCAAATCCTTTAGTCTCTCTCCATTACTTAACTCACGCCTGAAAAAATGGAGGCATGCAATGCCGCAAACACATGCAGCAAAGTTCAGCGGAAAAATATGGGATTGAATTTTTATCCAACAAAGATCACGAGATGGACAATGTAATGGTCGCAAACTACTCAACAAGCCCGTCAACTCCCTCTATGAGAATTTTTCCCTTACCAGTCACCACATTCTTATTTAGAAATCATCTGCCTTCCTTAATAACAGGTAAGCTAAATTTATTTGCCCTAGGGCAAACTATTCAAAACCAAAAAAATGGAAGTAGATAGATTCTAGCATCGAGGACGAGAAGCACAAGGTGGCAGGGGATTTATATTAGGGTTACAAGTTTACTTAATAATCTCAAAGGCTAGTTCCCCACAATAACTCTGTTGTCTGACCTCAATACACATACAAAGCGTGAGCTATTAGAGTTTCGAGTGAAAGAAACTTAATTTATCATGGATCTAATACAATTAGAGCTTCAACATAGGAGATAACTCAGATAAGCTCTAAATAGAAAATACGACTTCACAGCAACTCTTCAACTAATATATGAACACAACTATGAAAACAAATTATTTGCTTCAAAATCAACTGCCTCTTCTTGTTTTTGATAAATCCAATCAGACGCTAGGGAATATTCATAGAGACACACTTATTTCAAATGCTGTTAGTACAAAGCGTGCAAAGCGTTGATACTCTTTAAATCGCATAACGGCAGAGAAGCACCATACATGGAATTCATGATAACTCACTACTTCGGTGGGGCACAAATTAAACATTAAACGTCAACGCGTGTTTCTTGGTATGGATTTAAGGCGTGATTCTTTGACTCTTCATTGCGAACTTGTTCAATACTTCGGAAATTAGATTGAATATAAAATAACCTGGAATGGTGTATTGAAATGATCAGCAGAGATGGGCTCACTTAGCGATGGGGCGATAAACGTAATCCGATTTTACAGTGAGTATGTCCATAGCGCCAAAGATCACATGCTTCTTCTGAGAGAGCAAATTAGGCATTCATATTTCTCGACTATTCAGATCATCATTCTTTGCGAGTTATCAGTTGTTCACCAATGATTAGAGATAAGGATCGATGAGAATAATCAAAGAGGGTAGAGGGAAATGAGACCTATAGGTGTGATCTTCAGTAAGCGTGCACAAGTTGAGGCGTTTGAGTGTTTGAGACTTAGGCGCTCTTCAATACATACTGTCGGTTGCGTCTCAGTAGTCGCCGGAGATTTATCTCCGGGTCTAGCTGGCAGACGTAGAGTCGTTAGGAAATTAGCGTTGCTCTTCAGACATTATTCTGTTTTGTTTGAAGTGCTTCCTCTGAGTGCGGTTCTCTTCTCTTCCTGCCACTGGCAGGAGTTTTGTTGGTGCGTGGAGGTGGGCTGGTCCGTCGCCAAAGGTTCGATGGGACGAAGCGTCGACAATATCTCTGGAAATTGGAGGTGAGGTGAAATGAGGGACGGTTTATGCACACTGAGATTGTTTGGAAGTGGAGGAAAGGTTTAAGAATATTTGGTGCTGGGCTTAAAGCAGTCTATCCATGGGCTATTGCCATACGGAATTGGGTATGTGGTAAGCTATACTGCACGAAATTCTACTTGTATCTCGGCGGTCAGGTTCGGGCAAATGTTCATTTCAAAAGTAGAAATGAGCTTGTTCTCTGCAATTCATAATAAAATGTTATTTTTCATGAATTCGTTAGGATTGTGTAGTTTCATGTCGGAAATCGAATCACTTCGTTACTTTCGAAAATGGGAAATCGATTCTACTTTTTCGAAATGAACATTTTAGTTTTGAAAATGGAACTATTTGTACTTGAGACCGGGGGAATGATGAATGTGACATATGTGTCCGAGACCTATTATAGACTATTGCCTAACCTATCTCAATTAATCTTTCTCGGGTCTTCTACAGTGAGAGTCCGCTAATATGAATCAAAAGCTAAATTATACTGTAGTTATTTACAAAACAATTCATAATTGTTTCCTGCTGTGGATTGAGAGTGGAACAAGACTTCGTATATCAACTCACAACTTTGGTATAAAGATAAAATTTCGAAGAAATATGAATAATATACGACAGTGATGAAATGCTGTGACAATAGTCGAGATACTGCATATCCAACTGAGCATTGCTTGTGAATATAGATAAGGGTGAAAATCAATCACTTGTAGGTTTCCTCTTTACTTACGTAGAATCGGGGATTAGATATGCAAATCTCATTTTTCTTCATCTCATACTACGTAGAAACTAAACTATACATAGTAGAAAGGTATTTTTTCTGCAATAAACAAACTTATCGATTTTATATGATGTTCAAACGAGTCACTTTTATAGCGGTTTTGTATTTCCCAGAAAGTCAGCCGGATGGATGGATAATACACAGTCAAAACAGACACAGTGAGAATTCGTTTTTGACAAGTAATGGGTAAGTGTTGATATGATTGAAAGACTCTCGCAGAGGATATACAATATGAGATTCTGGATTTGATTCTACATTTCAATTAGGGTGGACATGCAATGCTTTCATAAATCTAACTCATCATCAACACCCATAAAAAACACTCTTAGGTAATATAAAACAGAAATTGATGGTCAAATGAGATGGGATTGTAGAGGGGGATGAGGTTGCTATATCATAAATAGAGTTGTTGTCAAGAATTGCAATTAATGTTTGACGTGGGATGTATGAGTTTCACCTCTCTATTCATTTAAACTATGGGTTTCATCTTTGGTGGAATGTGAGGTTTAGGGAATTCGAGTAAGGGGGGGGAGCGGTGTATTGAGCGATTTTATGTGGATTGTTGGAAGTGGCAATCGATGTCGTTAATCATTCAGGGACGCATAATAAAGAGTCAAGCCAGACATCAGCTTGGGATACAACTATATAGTAAGGTTGTTAAATTTGTATCATAACTGTTAGGTTATATCATTGCTTCATAAAAAACAAAAATACTTAATTGGGGATGCCTGCTCTGATACTCGGGCAAATGCTTGGGAGTGTGCAGGGTTATATGATAGTAAAAAAAAGGAAAGTAATTCAAATCTAAAAACAAAATTTGATCGAAGTATCCGATGAAAAATGAAGTGAGTAAATAAAAAAGTGCATAGAGACATGCCTCTAAAATTGAAAAAAAGCGAAAGGTATGTACGGAGTAACAAATAATTCGTTAGTGAGTATCGTTTCACATGATAATATTTGTTTTACGGTAATCTAAAACATTGGTTAATTTTAGTGTGTGTACACAATAATCAGTTGCAGTGTCGTTGAATTGAAAATTGTTGAGACTCTTTATTAACATCATCAAGGTGATTCAAGAATTTAACACTTCTTTGTAACGCGCAAATAAGAGTCTGCGTTACGCCTTAAGGGCGTGCATTCTTTTTTGAGGGTTGGGTTGTGTTGGATTTAAAGGATAGTTTAATTGTAAGCTTTATGTTAGAAGTACTCAATATAGTGCATGGTGGATACTGGAATAAAAGAAAATATAACCTAAATCGAACTCAAAAATCTAGTCCCTTAATTCAACTTATTGTAAGCAGCTGCATACTCTTAAATACTAGTTATTCAAATTTAAGAGAGACACATTTATCTCAAGACCACGATAAATAGCAGTCGGCATTATTCAACAAAAATCGAAAGCCAATTATTGTTGTCTTCGTAATATGAGGCTTATGTTTCACTGAAAACTTTATGACTTACTCAATAATATACAGTATAGTGAGACAGACATTGAATAATAAGTATCGAGAACATGATTCAAAATTTTGTTATCTCAGTATACATGTTATCATACTTCTAAACAGAAATACTTATTAGTAAGATTGCTGGAGGGCTGCTGATACAAGTTGGCTTGATCGAGTTGAGTACCACACAAATAATTAATTTAGCGTCTAAACAAGATTGCGTAAAGAATGCAGAAATTTAAAGGGTTAGCCGATAATAATAAATGAATGAAGTATAATGAATGAAGAATAAATGAGACGAACACAACTCGTATCTGCGAATACATTGTCACGATGGGATTTGTTTAGGAGGTAGTTAACACTGTGCCTTATGGAATTGTTTATTTGGTTTGCGTATTTGCATGGGCAGACTTTTTTTGTTCTCATTGAAATTTCATTTAGCGAGGTGAATTGGAGAAGAGATATAGAGAACTTTTCCGGTGAGGAGTTTGAGGATGATACTTTGGTTTATTTTTACATGTTGATTCATGGCTAGCTTTTGCAGTGACGGGGGAGAAGAAGGAAATAGGGAGAGGTGTGGTAATGCACGGATAGAGAGTAGTTATCACTATGTACTACCAATTACTAGATTTTTGTGTGTTAATTTCTATTTTTTTACAAAAAAATGTTAGGTGGTTGGGTGTGAATTTAAAAAGTGTCAAGTTCAATAAGTGTTAAATGACTTGAATAAAAGTTTAATAGCCCTGGTCAAAGATGTACTAAAAGATCGGAACTTTAACTGAAGCTTTGAAAGGTGGGGAAAGAACAGTTTGTTCTTTATTTAAAACCATGCACGTTTCCGTTGGGCAAGCTATCAATACTCACTTAACAATGTAAAAATCATTACAACTTGACGGGGTTTTGTGTGAAATCATTGAAGTCGAATTTGAGTCTCTGTTGGTGTGCAGAGGTATCCCTATACCTCAAAGATTGGAATACTTCTATAAGTTCATCAGATGGATCTGACTAAATGTTTCAACCTTCTTTGTAATCACGCAAAAATAAGGAACCTGCAGGTTGCAAAAAAAAAAAAAGATGAAGAGTATAAGAAAATCCTCGAAAAAAATAAAGAAAAGAAAGAATGTTAAACGATCTGTTGAAAAAAATAAATAATTTAAGAAGATTGACTTGTATTGTGGCATTGGAGTGGAACTCAAGTGTCAAAAATTCACAGATTCATGATTATAAAGTATTTCTTGAATATCAAAACTTTCGCAAGATTTTCATTAAATGCTAAATCATGCTGATTCAAATTGGACAATTGTCAGTCGCCTCTCTGTAACAACACTTATAACGATGTATAATCCGCTTCCTCTGAAAATCCGGGGAGTTCAATTTTAGGCTCAATTTTTGTTGTTAGATAGAATCAAGAACTCCTTTAATTATGCCGGGCAAAGGATGGTCAATTAAAATATGTTAGTGACTAGCATGACTCATAATGTGCTATGTCTCTAGGATTAGGTGCAACACTAATGCTCGTCTACACAGTCCAAGATAAAAGGAAGGAGGTAGACAAAGCGGAAGATTAAAAAAGCGAACTCACCGCATTCATCACACTCATATAATGGAATGCTCAATGATGCTGTACACTGAAGTAGAGTAGAGACTCAAAATATTTAGTAGAGTCCGAAACTCAATAGTTGGCATCTTATTAGTTCCCCATTACGTAAAATTTATGGACAACGTTAAGGTTGCTGGAATCATTCTAAATATTTGGCTTTTTGTGTTCTGATCTTCAAAATAATTGGTGTGAAAGACCTTCATGGGTATGTTGGAAATTAACCTATTCTCTCGTGTTGCTCTTACTAAGTTGGTTTTTTCTTAATCAAATCATGAATTATTATTTCATTTGATCACTTGGTGTTGTTGTGAATAATGTGTATTTTCAATGAGTTTTGGGTTTGTTTTTTGTCAAAGTAAGTTATTACCGAAATTTGTTATAATGATGGTATTGGCTCTTATTTTTGATTGATGAGATCGATTTTATGGTAAATTCCGTCTTCCTTAATTGTCAGATTTGGGGTTGTTTCTTGATTAGAATGCAGTTGTTATATAGTGGATATCAATGATAATGTTAATCATATTCACTGACAGTTAATTCGCTTGACTGTTTTCAGAGCTATTTACTGGTAGTATCCTATGCAAATCGGTTTTACAGTTTGTTTCTGTTCCATTGACACTGTATGATTGCTTTTTATTTGTTTGGTAGGACTATCTAATTAATGTGAAGGGTTGCCGCTCTTTCTATTGTCTATGTCTTCTTCTTTCATTCATTAGTGGTAGAAGCCAAAGTTTTTTTTATAGAATGTCTAAGAATATTGTTAGCCCTTACCGGGGGTATTGTTTCGGTTGAGATGTGTTTGTCTCATAGTGCTTCTCTGACTGTATGACAAGGGAGAAGACCGATCTTCGTCCCGGGGTTTCTCGACATCTAGCTGGTCGGAAAGCTGATAATCGTGTCAGAACGAGGTCTTATCGAAGAAGGTCCGTATGATGCAGAGAAGAGATCGGAGCTGTGGGTCCTGGTCCTATGAGATACAGTTTTCATTGGACTGTTTGTCAGATGTAATCTCATAAGTTTTACACTATAGGGGTTTCTTATGCAACGTGTTAGTATAGGTATCTTATGGGCTCATTATGATTGTCTCATTTCTTATATGATGGTGTTTTACGTGTTTTCTTTTTTTAGTGCGCGTTATACGTTTATGTCACATAAAACTCGTTATTTCAACACGGACTATTTGTTTTGGCTAAATCTAATTAGATATTTTATTTGAAGACAAGTAAAGTTTAGGATCTTTTTTTTAAAAGAATGCTCATAAAATTCGGTTTTACAGGGATGTGATCGGATCAGTGTTGTTGGATGATACACAACAATGCTAGGGGAGAAGCTTGCGCTGTCAACATCAACTCTTTGAGTCATTTGAAGTTATTGTGAAATCTACATCAGCCTGGAAGATATGTGCACAGGAGTTGTTTCGTGTGCGCATGATCATCATGGTTCGGAGAGAATGCTGTTGCTATGGTAAAGGGGACTGTTATCCCCCCAGTTAAGCTTACTTCTGATTTGATAACGTCGGCCACAAACTTTGATATAGGGGAACGGAGGGAGTATGAGCTGTACAACTTATACCGGAAAACAGCAATAGAATGCGTATCAAACTCTTTAACTGAGTGATGATGAATAATTGGGGCAAGTGTGTAATTGATTGATCATGATTACTGTTGCAAGTACAGTTGTACATTATATTCTTGTTGCACTAATGCAGTAGTGGGATGGTAATGAAGAACTAAAGCAAGAACATGAATAAGTAACTTTTAATTCACATGCATGGTAACTAGATATGATTTAAAGAAAAGTTGATTGCTGTTCTATTAATGGTATTGTTATAGTAATTGTATAACAAAACATAGTAGTAACTATGAAGTAGATGTAAGGTAAGCTGGATTGTTTGCAGTGAATAAAAGTATATGGTCATGTTAAAAGAGAATGCCTTATATAACTACATGAAAACTAAGATGGAGGCAAACTTACAGATAAATTAGAATTAAATGACATTGAAACTGTTCATGTGAAAATAGTCAAGACGTCATGATGCAGACATGCCGTAGAAGATCTATGTGCAGAATAACACATGAATAATTATGTGGTTTGGGGTTTTGATGCAGGTTGCAGCGTTTGATCATTGTAGTAAAAATGAAATGGCTTAATCTCGATTGAAAATATAGAAAATGTCCATTCTCTGAGGAAAACAAGCTTCTTATAACTTGGTGTTGGTCTTGGTTGTTTTTATTCATCAGAGTGGAGGGACAGATTGGGAGGTGACATAGGAGAAAAGGACATGGTGTATGCGAGCCATGAAGTGGGTGCAAGACAGCGTCAGCTCCAAGCCAAGAGTCAATGCAGCTCTTTGATGATGTCTTTGCGAAGATTTTTCACACCTCTCGGATTGAGGACTTGTGGCCACTCTCGGGGTCTCATCTATTTGGCCAAGGTCGATGTTTTCGAATTGTCCTTTTCGCCTCTAGATCATATCATATCTAGGTTGGGAAGAACTGCTGCCTAGCTCTGGATCCTCATTGGACAGGGAAATGTGTTGGTTAAGCTGTGCTCGCTTGCGGGATGGAATGTGATCTTGGGTGGTGGGCGACTTGGACCTGCACGTGTGCATGTTATATCGAGAACAGTACTTCAAGGATTGGTCGCAACATGGAAGAGGATTCTAAAGTTCCTTGATGAAACACTCTATACAGGTGGTTTTTGGGAGGAACAGGGAAAGGGGGGTGTTTTAAAATAGTAGGTGGATGTGATCAAAGCTGCATTTTTTGACGCTTTGGTCTAATAGGGCATGTATAGAGAGGTGGCGATTTCCTTACTAATTCGGTTTCTGGCTTGAGCTGAGCCGTATTCGACGGAGAATTGCTAGGGTGGTTTATATAAGATCTTGAAACCAGTCTTATGTCAAATTCTCTTGGATGTCATCTTGATATTGTGTACCTATCATTTCATTATATATATGATTTAACAAGGTTAATAGTTAATGTTAGTGCTGATAATCTGTATTACTACCAATATAAAAGAAACTCTCTTTTAGGCACCTTATCTAGAATGTTGAAATGCATGTCTGATATCTGTGGTTTTCTCTCTTAATGCAGCTTATGTGCAATTTTATACAATCAAAATTGAATGAAAGAAATTAAAAACATACCATTAGTAGACATAACGGAGTTAGCTTTAAAATACTCGAGGTCAATCAATCCTCAGTTGGGCAGGTCAACTACTTTGAACGCAAGGTGATTAATATTGAAGGTGACGCTGCAACATTTAATATCGACTTCATATTATGATATATACATATATCATTTTTTATGCTTTGAATTTCTATGCAACAAACAGATTACAAATTGAGTTACAAAATAGATAAGAAAGTGTGGAGAACTAACAGCTTGGGGAATCATGGGTCAGAAAACAATAATGCCCAGTGACCCTTAAGCGGAGCGGTCCGACGTCCAATGAGTAGCACCTGAATATGAAGTACAACATATATCATTATTAGCATTACATGAATTTTGCACCCCAGATAAAATTTGATACATAAGTTCAAGTATTCAAGATAATTATGCTTTACATAAGTACAACAGTCATGTTCATATAGTAGAAAGCAATGATAAGATAGTCTGAAGATAGAAATTTGACTGATCAGGAATCATAAATAAAAATCGTATTCATCTAATGGTCCAATAATAGATGAACACACATTTTTGCTTGCACTATTATCTTATTGTCAATATCATAGGATTTCAATAATAAGTAAAGTACCCCATAACAGAGGGTTAACAGATAACCATGATTCGCTTTCACAACAGCTACCAAAAAGTAAAATATACTGAAATTATTACATTTCATCGAGATTAAACATTGAAGTTGGGGAAGGTTATATTTTATTTATTTTTGGTGCTAAGAGAGTAACATAAGGTCAGGATGAGAATCGATCCAAACTAAACGGTTCGAACCGATAGGGAAGCTTTCATCATTGAGGTATCGTCATCTCGGTTGGGAAGTATATATGGGGTACCTAGTGGTAACATTTGACCATAAGACAGTAGCTAATTCTGCGCTTACTATAACATTGTTTATGACCATTGAGGCTAGCACAATGGACCACACAATTAATCTTCTAAAATATCTCTATGAATTTCCTACATGATTAACCCGCAATGATACATGTTTTTCAAATAAAAATATTCTCCTATGAATTTCCTAATGATTGGCTAACTAACTGTAGCGTTAGCGCCGAGCATTCAACAGAGAACCAATGGCTTGCACATAAGATCAATTCAAGAAAAAATTATTATTAGAGAGACATGATTCATATAAGTGGAAAAAGGTGAATAAAAACAGTTTCAAGATGAATGCAGGGGGGGTAAGTTAGCAGTAAGTGCTAGACAGACCTAGTAGGCGTCAGTACTGCGCCGCAAGGCAGAGGGTTTGGAAGGTCACACCACAGTTGTATGGGGGCAAGCTTCCTTGTCATTTTTTTGAGCAAGAAGGTTGTTTCCTGACCAACCTGGACTCACAGTCCGACTGGCAACACTAACTGGTGTGCGAAAGCCACAAATAATAATTTACGCACAAAAATGATAATTATAATTACAACCATAAATCAAGAATATAAATCGCGATACCCTAACAATTTCGGAAAATTAATACAAACCCAATTAACAAATTCGACTTATACATATCCACATAAGTGCTTCCATCACAAAAAACACACATCTGAGATATCTAACATACACAAGCTCCTCCTCTCTTTCAATCAAATAGGAAAATCACTAGATGATGGATTCAATCGTCGGACCATAATTGATGGCAAGTACTTCCAAATACACTCCTTAACATTACACAGGATAGTATAAACAAGCAATATTCCATTCTACACATTCTGGCAGGCCAACAGCACTTTCTAATTCCCACATTCTTCCATCCGACAACAGTTAGAACACTTAGAAGTAGCAGAAAAATAAACCACGATCAGAATCTGTATAATTAACAAATTTAGAAGGGCACTTAAGCTACAACATAGACCGGAAACAAAGAACAAGCAGGTTCATATTTTCAAAATTCCTGTGCTCAAGCACTAGCAACCATTTCCTTAGACCATAACATCACATCAGTAAGTTCCCATTATCTTACCTTCTCAATATGTCAAAGTTATTTCAACAAGAATATAGAGCTGGAACATAATCAAAACTCTAGTGACTCCAAAACTSGGCAGATTATCCACTAACGAAAACTCCCTTCTRTAAGGTCAACTAAGCACTGCYCCAGATTCCAATCCATCAGTTTTCACTRRCACAGTTGGCTCAACATTCAACTCCATAATGGTGTTACCATGCAACAACTTAAGGTTGATACTCAACAAATGTCATCAACTAAAATTAAGCACTGACGCCTCACACCACAGTGACCACACTACTCTGGATAGCCAGTTTACCGAAATAGAACAGGTTGACAATTGACAAGATCTTTCTCAACTAGCCTTCTCAATCTCATAATTAATCCCAAATCGGAGGTAAAGTAAAGATGCAAGATTGCATGACATATTGCATACGATTATACAATTAAACATTTCAAGATCTTTTAAATTCTGAATAAAGTTCCATTGAGTAGAATCAAATAATAACTCTGGTTCCGAAGGCATGTAAAGCTCTGTTGAAGGACAACATGCACTCAACTAGCACTCACAGTCACTTACCCACAATGATACAAATACAACCAGATCTAATTCACTACA